>JBAMJV010000342.1:0-147500 GCA_037951105.1 Echinarachnius parma
GGTACGAACAGTCACGTCACGTTCACGTCACGTCACGTGAAGGTTCTGTACCTTTTGTGAAACAGGTCACCCAAATCTACGAAGTGTTGGGTTACGTGACCCAACAGTTTGTAGATATACTATATGCAATTCATGAAAGCTCACGTAAATTGGCGCTTGCGTAAAACAAATTAATGTAAATTGTCGTTGAGAAGAGACTAATTCTCGGTAAATTTAATCGTGAACGAACCCGTCCTACCTATACTGTAAATACCAATTATAGGCGTACACAGGCCTGGGGGCAGGGGGATGGACACCCCCTACCCCCATCCCCCCACCCTCTTACATAATTCAAGAAATGTCTTGGTCTCGGCCTCGAAATTTGTGACCGGTCCTGGTCTCGTCCTCGGCTGCGGTCATTTTCTACGGACACCCCCTACCCACACTCCCCCCGCTTACTTCAATTTGTCTGACGAAATATCCCCCCCCCCCTACACCCACCCCTTGAAAAAATCCTGGGTAAGCCACTGCCTACAAGTAGCTAGTTTGAATTCGAATGTCAAATACATTAATTGATTTATTGAATATTGATTGGTTGGTGTGATTGTTTCATTATAATGATTGACTGATTAATTGATAGATTGACTCGATTCAATAACCATAAATAAACACTATTAATCAAATCATTGTTTTATGAGTGAGTTGCAGTGATCAATTGATCACTGCAACTCACTCACTCACTCATGCACATGCACATACAACGCCGTTAAGGGCCAGTACGCTCAGACGTCGAGCACGGGAACTTCAGGCGTATGTGAACTGAATTGTCCGCTGCGTGTAGCAATTCAGCTGGAAATCAACATTTGCCAAAATCCACGCACGACACGTCTTTAGAAATACTCCAATAACAAGACAAATAATGCAAGTGGTATGGTTGTACATTACCTAAATGACAGAACTGCATATTATCGTCTCAGATTACTCTGAATTATGCACGTACATATTATAAACATAATGATTGAAAAGATTTGATAAGGGGGTATCGGCATTTTCGTCGACATTTTTAAATCTCTTTGTGTGTGTATGTCTAGTCTTAGTAACAAGCGTTTGCAATTTAAAAAATCTTGATTAAACGCTCACGTCACGATTTGGTTAACGCGACACTTCGAGTTTTACCGGCATGGAAAACGACAAATTGTTGGGTCACTTTACCCTACACTTCGTAGATTTGGGTGACCTGTTTCACAAAAGGTACAGAACCGTTCACGTGATGTTAACGTGAACGTGACGTGACTGTTCGTACCAAGCCGTTGTATTCGTATTAACAATAAAATCATGGGACAGGTTTCGGTTTTTCAAATTTCCCTTTCGTTACAAAGATATGTACGATCGAAGTATTCAGATAAGAAAAACTCCGGGCGAGTTTTTCTTCTGTGTACAAAGTGAGTGCAGTGAGTTATTGAATATCACTTTGCATTTTCGCTCATTACTTGGCCATGCAATGTCCATTTGACTTCAAATGTTCACACAATACCCTGTGGACATATGAGATAACAATAATATACATTGCATCAACTATTCATCACTTTTTGCACATGTCAACAAAGTTACTAGATCCCTTTAATGGTTATGAACCAGAAAGCTTCTTGGGGTGTTGATCGAAAAATATTTTCTGCTGCCGCCTGCCACCATTGCCCCCACCCCCCCCCCCCCCACTCTTTACACTCTGGGCATGTCAATGTGGGCCTTTTGGCTCTCTCACCAGTGATTCAGGGAAATAATACCCCCTCCCTCCCCCCCCCCCCCCCCCCCCCCCCCCCCTCTCAATCGAAGATGAATTATAAAATGTATAGTGTATGCGAATACAAAGTCTGTCTACGAAATAAGTTTTATCCTGGGCAAAGGAAAGCTTTTTGTTGGTGGGGGGGGGGGGGGGGGGGGGGCATGTGCCATAATCTTGATGAGAAAAAAAAGATTTGCAGTCTTTTACACTGTAATATTTTCCTCTGGCATTTTTACCGCTGGCATTTTTGTCGCTGGCATTTTTACCACTGGCATTTTTGTCACTGGCATTTTTACCACCATTTTTACCACTGGCATTTTTGTCACTGGCATTTTTACCGCTGGCATTTTGTCACTGGCATTTTTACCACTGGCATTTTTTCTACTGGCATTATTACATGTAGCCTACATACATAGACCAAGGAGGTATGTACAAGAGTACTATCCATGCACAAACAAACAACCACACCAACTCAAAAGTAACTCGTAACGATAAACGGATAGTTCTGCTTCTCAATCTTATTTTTTAACACACCCTTTCGGCAAAACCGGGGGGGGGGGGGGGCTTTGGACGAATGGTCGCGTTCCAGTCAACGCGACGCGACGCGACGCTCCCAACGCACCCTTTCGGCAAAATCGGGGGGGGGGGGGGCTTTGGACGAATGGTCGCGTTCAAGTCAACGCGACGCGACGCGACGCTACCCACCCTTTCGGAATAAGCCGGGTACGCCTATGGATCAGACTCAAATTAATTAACTCCGAAGGTAAACTATTCCAAGTCTTAGATGTAGAATCTTTAGTAAATGTATATTTTGATACAAATTAGGCCTTCATAAGTTTTATATACTTTCAGTTACACAATCGAACACACATGACTCGCAACTGAGCTTCATTATACAACGCAAGGCGGTTGTACAAACCCATTTCCTGGAATGCGCGGAACGCCGCGCGGTAAACTATACTGCATAGAGCGTGGAATCGGACATCATAATATTTTACAAACGCAATAATAATGCTTCATAATTATATCGACTACAGTACACCCGAAGCACGCACGCCTTACGCATCGGTTCAATCAATCAACCATGCGCTATAAAATCCCATCTTCTGGAAAAGTCGGTCTCTCATAGGATAACACGTGTTTCGTCGCGGTGGCGAAACGAAAACTCAGAGATTGAAATGGCGCAATTTACGGACGCGTCTTTGATGTACACATCATTGTATGCATATACTCTAAACGCGTATATTCGGAATAACCCGCCCCCCCCCCCCCCCCCGTATGTGCCATTTGGTAGCGTTATCTGAGCTGACGCGCCTTAACGCTCCCAACACACCCTTTCGTCAAAACCGGGGGGCGGGGGCTTTGGACGAATGGTCGCGTTCCATTCAACGCGACGCGACGCGACGCTACCCACCCTTTCGGCATAAGCCAGAATAATCATAGCGTAAGTCGGTAATAAGACTTTTAATTTATATGAACAATGTTGATTCCAACTCAAATTATCATCAATAATGACCCCTAAGAATTTACTATCATATTTGCTTTCTAAATGATAATTATCAATAACAATGTCAAATATGGTATCATCAATTTGAGTTCGGGGACCCTTAAATGATATAATTTGTTTTAGATAGATTGAGGGATAATTTGTTGCAAGCGAACCATTCGACAAGTTTAGGCAATTCAATATTCACGGAACGAATTAATTCATTAAATTTAGGGTGTGAGCATAAACCATTAGTGTCGTCTGCAAATAGTACATAGGAAAACAATGATGAGGCATTACTAATATCGTTTATATAAATGAGAAACAACAATGGTCCTAAGATTGACCCTTGCGGGACGCCACAATTCAATTCTAAGATGGATGATCGTTCCGTACCAAATTCAACAAATTGTTTTCTATTCAAAAGATAATCATTCAACCATAATAAAGGAACACCTCGTATACCGTAGTATTCTAGTTTATATAGTAAAATCTGGTGATTAAGGTATCGAAAGCCTTCGATAAGTCAAAGAATAATCCAATTACATAATGCTTTTTTGGCTAGTAACATAAAGATGTTATCATATAAGTCTACTACAGCTAATTCGGTTGAGTGGTTCTTACGAAAACCATACTGGTTTGGGCAAAGTATATTTTGTTGCATTAAAAATTCATATAATTGGTTATATACTATTCGTTCCAGTATTTTAGAAATACTTAGTAATATGGATATTTATCAATGAATGATTCTTAGGTTGGGTAATTTGATTATATTCAATAATTTGCCTTATCCCAACATAAATAAACACCGAATGTTCAGTGCGTGTTTGAGCCGCTGTGAAAAAATATCACAGGCGGACTCGGGTATGAATCGAACCCACAACCTCCTGATTGCTAGACACGCGTCATACCACTAGACCACCGAGATTGCCCGATGGTTATGGCTGGTTCGATTCACATAATAGCAGTAGGTACTGCGTTAATTTATCAATGAATGATTCTTAGGTTGGGTAATTTGATTATATTAAATAATTTGCCTTATCCCAACATAAATAAACACCGAATGTTCAGTGCGTGTTTGAGCCGCTGTGAAAAAATATCACAGGCGGACTCGGGTAGGAATCGAACCCACAACCTCCTGATTGCTAGACAGGCGTCATACCACTAGACCACCGAGATTGCCCGATGGTTATGGCTGGTTCGATTCACATAATAGCAGTAGGTACTGCGTTAATTTATCAATGAATGATTCTTAGGTTGGGTAATTTGATTATATTAAATAATTTGCCTTATACATTGTTTTGAGTCTCACTTTTTATAGATTGGTACAACCTTCGCTAACTTGAATGAATCTAAAAAAATACCAGTTGAAATAGATAAATTAAAATGTAACATAGAGGGTCAGCTAAAGAGTGCGTCCCCAAAAAAACTATACCTTTTTGAAATGGCTGCCGAATAAAAAATATATGATTCTGGGGAAAAAGTTTTATATGTATGGAAAGCTCATAAACTCAATTTTCATATGACACCAACAAGTCCGAAAATAATTCATGCTTGGGTGAGCACTGCTCACTTTTGTAAAAGGTATGAAAATTAGGTTGCGCAGGAATTAGCCTTCCAATTTGTGAGAGGTAAATCCTTTGAAAACTATACACTTTTGAAATGGCTGCCGAATAAAGAATATATGATTCTGGGGGGAAAAGTTTATATGTATGGATAGCTTATGGACTCAACTTTCATATGACACCAACAAGTCCGAAAATAATTCATGCTTGGGTGAGCACTGCTCACTTTTGGGTATGACAATTAGGTTGCGCAGGAATTAGCCTTCCAATGTGTGAGAGGTAAGTCCTTTGGAGCTTACAAAATTGAGGGTGATATGATAAATTCATGATCAATTGCGATCAGTTTGGGTTTGCTGAGTGAATTTTATGGTTTATTATACCAAACTTTTATGCATGAGTGAACAGAAATTGAATTTTTTTTATCGTAGCATTGTAACTTTCCCTGGTAGTCTCAGTGGTGTGTTCATGGGAGTCAGGATGGAGTGAAGGGGATGGTACATGTACATGTACCGATTGACTGATACATTGTTGATTAAGGGATTGATAGCTGAATGTTGATTGTCTAATTCACGGTATTGATTGATTGACTGATAGATTGTGATTGATTTCAGGTGTCAATGGATAATAGCAACCAGTCCAATTTGGGAAATGTAGGTAGAATTCGGGATAAGGGAAGGTGGTCTGGATATTTTGGAGTGGAGACCAACGAATATGAATTGTCGAGATATGCACAAGCACACCCAGGAAGAGAGAGAGAGAAAGAGAGAGGGGGGGGGGGAGGGGCATACATGTTCTCTTGACCCTTATCCCATCTACCCAACAAAATCCTACCCTACATTTCACCTCCCCTGCAACATGTACCATCACCCCGTCCTGACTCCCATGAACACACCACTGAGTCTTCCAGGGAAAGTTACAATGCTACAATAATAAATGCAATTCCTGTTCACTCATGCATAAAATGTTAATCCCATAAACCACAAATTTCACTCAGCAAACCCAAACTCATCACAATTGATCATAAATTGGTCATATCATCCTCAATTCCGTAAGCTCCAAAGGATTTACCTCTCACAAATTGGAAGGCTAATTCCTGCGCAACCTAATTTTCATACCCTTTACAAAAGTGAGCAGTGCTCACCCAAGCATGAATTATTTTCGGACTTTTTGGTGTCATATGAAAGTTGAGTTTTTGAGCTTTCCATACATATAAAACTTTTCCCCCAGAATCATATATATTTTATTCGGCAGCCATTTCAAAAGTGTATAGTTTTTTTTGGGACGCACGATATAATAATCTTCTTCAACAACCAAGAACTAATTTCATCATGACCACAAGATTTACTTGATTTGAGGTTTTTGGTAATATCAATTATATCAGTTGCTTGCACTGGCTTCAAAAAGAGGGATTTCTCTGAACGTTCAGAAAGAAAATCAACAAATACTTTATTAGGAGAGTTTATAGACGCTTGTATGTCTGTCCCAATTGACACAAAATATTAATTAAATAAATTGGCAATGCCATTATCTTGTCCCCAGGCTAAGGCCTTGTCCCTAACCCATCTCAGGACACCCCCCCCCCCCCCCCCCCCCCCCTCTGTCAAATTGTATGTGGCGTGTACGTTCGCTGCCACCCTTCCAACATTAAATGCTCTGCAGCATGGTCGCTCCCCATCTTATTCAATTTGAAATATACAAACGATGTCATTAGGGTAGCCCCCCCCCCCCCCCCCAAAAAAAAAAAAAAAAAAAACGGAACGGGGCACTTCCCAAAATATAGTAACACAATTATTACGTCCATCGGATAGAGTGTCATTCCCAATGAAAAGGATATCAAGAACAGTAATTTTGGTGGCATAGTTTTTGTTTATGGCGCTGTGAGTGACACCATGTAGGGTACCCATTTTTGACAATTTTTTGCAATTTTTTGCATCGAAAAAACGATGCCTATTATCTTGGCACACAGCTGAATGCTCACTAACAATGGCGCGCGTATTGCTCGTTGTTCGATTCTATGACGGGCAGTAAGTGCGATTTATCAGACACTTACTTGGTAATATTGACAAACATGGGAACTTGACATGGTGTCACCCCCTCACAGCGACCTTACATACAAAACTGTATCGTTTTTCATTGGAAAAGACACACAACTGATGGACATAAAAATTATGTTACATTATTTTGGGAAGTGCCCCGTTCCGTTTTGGGGGGCCACGCTATATATATAATAATAATAATCATAATAATAATTGAACATTTATATAGCGCAGCTACTATAAATATATACTCTACTGCGCTTAAATGATTATTTAAATTATTATTGACCATGGTCATCACGTACATTTCAAACCCTCCCAGTAATATTGCGTACTTTCTCAACTCCCCGGAGAGCATACTAGCCGAGCTGCCACTGATGATGGCGCTAAGGCTATTTAACACCCGACTGTGGTACCCATTTATGCACCTGGGTATAGAACAGCAATTGTGGATTAATTGTCTTGCTGAAAGATAAACGCAGTTGGCCTATATAGGGTGGCCCCCCAAAACGGAACGGGGCACTTCCCGAAATAAAGTACCGACATGTTTATGTCCATCGGATAGGGTGTATTTCCCAATGAAAAATGATACCAAGAACAGTAATTTTGGTCGTGTGGTTTTTGCTTTAGGGCGCTGCGAGTGAGACCATGTCAGGTACTTTTTGTCGATTATTACCTAGTCGTCACCAGTTGATATGCACTCCCTGCCCGTAATACCATTGATCGACCATGCCTATTCTCTCGACACACGGCTGAGTGCACACTAACAATGGCGCGCGTTGAACGCAGCTATGAAAGACGGTACGTGCGATGTATCCAGCACTGGCTTGTTAAAAATTGACAAAAAAAGAGAACATGACATGGTGTCACTCACAGCGCTCTAAAACAAAAACTACACGACCAAATTGACTGTTCTTGGTGTCGTTGTTCATTTGAAAAGACATCCTATCCGATGGACATAGTACATTTATTACTATATTTTGGGAAGTGCCCCGTTCCTTTTTGGGGGGGGCACCCTGTATATCAAGTGTGGATTAATTGCATGTTGCGCAATTCACATTCGAGTTACCTAATGAATCAATATTTTAAAAAGAAGATCGTGATTTTGGTCCCCCAATCCTACTTTACAGAATTGAAAAGCGGTGCAAAATTGAAGGAGTGCTTGCCAGTGTGTATCAAACCTTTGAGAATACATAGCCTACAGTGCTGACTTGACGTCTTGAAATATATTTGCCGTGTAGGTAAAACAAAGGATATGCCTTTTGGGTGCATTTGTTGGTCTATTTGTTTTAGGTTAATATTATTCGAGCTATGCATCCAGACATTGCTTGATATTCATGTTATATTCATTGGAAAGTGTAATGGTTTATTTAATTCGTAAATTTTACTTCAAAGACAGCTTCTCCAATTCTGAATGAATGGAATAATGAAATATTACTTTTAAATTCTCGAATCCTATTTCCCTGTATAGAGTACTGTTATACAGAGTGCTCGGGAAGACTGGAACATCAACGAAGGACAGTTTCGTCATGAACATCGTCTTTGAATGCCAAAACGAGCTTGCCATTGCCCCCATCGTCGATTACTGGATGGAGAAGACGTCCATTACTTTGAGCGTGAACTCGATAACGACGAGACACACATGGTCAGGTTATGTCTTTGCCTGGGCAGCATGTCATCATGAGAAGGTATGTTATCTTGACCATCTCCGCATTCCTCATGAAAGCATAATGATTAGTAACCTTTCACTGATCATAATAACAAATACTATTTTCTTTTCTTGTAAGTCAATGGAGCCGCGAGCTATCGAATCTGGCAGATTCTTCTTCAGGCGAAACAAATAACAACTGGAGTACACTCTACATATATACTGTACATACACAGGTAGATGGAAGGTGGGATCAGCAGCAAGCTGGAGTGAACATGAAGAAAAGAAGGGGGAGATAAAATGGAGAAGTTGTAATCAAAATTGAAAATTTACAAACATAATAGACATAATTTGAGTTCAATACCAAATGTAACTGGTCTCGCAGTGTATTATGTTTCAATCTGCTACATGTGTTACATGTAACTGTCGTTACTGCGTCCTTTATCGTTTGATAAACTTGCTGGTAGTGCGTTGTGTTGACCGCTTTTTTTTAAAGCACTGTCTGTGTCCAGAATGAATTTTATTTGCTTCGCTAGATCCAATTTCACCTGACATTCTTTATCCCGTTTCCAACATTATTTGTTCTTAAAGGACAATGGAATCCGGACTTTGTATTATGTGGTAAACAAATTGGTGTTCTGCTAGTTTGGAAAATATTGAAAAACTAATCTTGCTGTATAATGATTATGTTTACACCAAATGAGTGAGATAAGCCAGTTTATGACTCGTATTTTACCAAGTCAGATAACATAATATATAACATGTCTACCTCAATCAGGAGAATGTGGGTGCTAGCCTCAATGAAGATGCAATACCGGCCTCTGACGACACAATCCGCGAAGCAGCCATTGGACTTTGCACATTACCGAAACTCCAGTCACTGACTTGTTTTGCACTTGACGCCCTTGTTTACACATCACTCCATCAGGAATGTGTGGAATTGTTCGCGATCGCAGCTCCACAGTTGAAGGTAACTAATGATTCCATAAACAAAGCGGTCGTAATAGTGTTAGAGTAACCTCATAAGGAATTCATGAGGACCGCTATTCATAATGTGTTACTTCCTAAACTTTTTACACCCTTGAAAAACATGCTTCAAAACTCATTGATATTCACTGACCTTTCCACTAAATATTTGTACTGGAAATTTTGCGTACCGGTAGAAGAAATATTAGCAAAAGGCATGAGCTTATAATATGTTTTTCCACATTTTAAAGGGGTAGTTTAGTTTTGGTAAGGCTGAACTTTAGTAGCCAAAACCTACACAGTAACATTATAAACTAATAGTTATAACTCCACCATGCTCGAAAGGTATACAAAATTACAAACGACTAAGTAAAAAGCCTGTTATCATTCAAAAAGAGCCATTAAAACACAAGAGGGCGCTTTTTAAAAAGGCATTGGTTTGAACCATTTGTCATACAAAATTATGCATGTGATGTTTTATTGATATAATGATTAAATACAGAGATCATCAACAACTATTTAAAAAACGCTTTTGAAAATTTTTGAAAAAGTGCAAGCATTTTTAAATTTTTTTCTAAAAATCATTTAATTATTTGGGTCCCAAATAATTATAAGATAAGATATATTTATTGATATTTCAGCCGTTTCTGGGTCGATTTTGACTAAATAAAGTTTATTCTGCCATTACAATTCCATGTTCTCTCAAATTCGACACTCAGTTTTTCATTACCTCACAAAAAAATTGTGATGTGCAGCGCCCTCTCTACCAAAACTAAACTACCCCTTTAATGCAATTTCAAATCAATTATGATTACTGAGTTTTGACCTCTTCCAACTTTAGTCTCCTCTAAAAAAGATGCCAATTAGATCAAATCTGCATTTGCCGAAACTAGCAATTTGCATGGCACCACACTCATTATGCCTCCGTAACGAAGTTGCCGGAGGCATTATGTTTTCGGCTTGTCCGTCCGTCCGTATGTCCGTCCGTCCGTCCGTACGTCCCGTTCTCGTGATCGCGTTATCTCAAGAACGGATTGACGGATTCTGACCAAACTTGGTACACGTATGTATCTTGGGAGGACGATGATCTGATTAGATTTTGGAGTCATGAGGTCAAAGGTCAAAGGTCACAGAGCTCATTATATATGCAAAAATAGCTTGTGATCGCGTTATCTGAAGAACGGATTAATGGATTCTGACTAAACTTGGTACATGTATGTATCTTCGGGGTACAATGATCTGATTAGATTTTGGGGTCATAAGGTCAAAGGTCAAAGGTCATAGAGCTCATTACATATGCAAAAATAGCTCATGATTTGTTACGTACGTAAGATATAGTCAGCATTCATCTCATGAATGTGATCAGTTAATTCTGCCAATGTTATTCGCATCCAAGTCTGAAAGGAAAATATAAGTGCTGCTTTGTCTATCGATTACATTATGTGTAAAATTTGTCTATGTTCATTTGTCTTTGTTTTCGTGTCCACCTGTCATGTACATAAGCATGCGTCATGTACCCACATGTTTTTCAATCTGGTAGACTGTCAACTTTGAAATAAAATACCCTTGGTGTCTGGTACAAAACTACGGAATTGTTTTTCAGTCGGCCCTCGATCGCACATAGAACCCCCATATACTTTTGGTGTCCACCTTGTATCGTATGGTTACGTACATGTACGTGAGCACTCAAAATCAAGATGGCTAACAGAATTTCCACATCATCAAAATCAGAGGTATTACAGCTCAAAATACCAGCAATAAGTAGTTTTTGCCTCTGGGTCACTGAAGTGAAGTAATGTACCTGCTTCATTTGATTTCAATTATCTTTATTTTCATCTATGACTTGAATATTTGGTTTCCATGTTACATACGTAATATTGCCATAAACATATATTTTGACAGCAAGTCACAATCCAAGGTATAACAGCTCCAAATACCAGCAATAAGTAGTTTTTTGCCTCTGGGTCACTGAAATGAAGTACCTGCTACATTTTATATGTTCATAGTTTGGTGTCCATGTTACATACGTAATATTGCCTTAAACATATATTTTGTCAGCAAGTTTGAAAGTATGCCTTCAAAACAAACCCACACATGAAAGAAGAAAACTGATCTTAAGTAAACAATTAGGGGTATTTGGTTGGTTAACATGCAGAAATGATAATTAAATTAAATATTCCTACAGTGCTCATGTTACGTAACGGTGTCCTACAATATATATTGTACAACATTAGCCATATCTAGGTCATTATTATGGACGTGCATTGGCAATGTGTAACGCTCTACATGAAACTAATTATTTTTCTTTGTACAGATCACAGAGTTGACATTCGCGTGTGTAACGTTTACGCCGCATGAATTGCAAATCATGGTGTCACCGCTGCCAAGACTGGAGACGCTCACCTTGGACCGTATCCGTCATCGCCAAGATCGTTCTCCTGAGAGAAATAGAGGACCTGAGGTAAGAATGGTTTAAGCGCTTTACTTTTCTAATGAAACAAAATAAATTTACATTCACAATCGATACCAATGCATGACCATTCGAAAAGTAGATACCCCTCCGTACGTATTTGCATCATATTAGAATTGCCTCCTGATTTTAAAGTTATGACATATTTTCCTCCGTAAGTTTTTTTACCCTGGTAAAATCCGAAATTCTGGATATGACATCGGTACGCCCGAAAATTACATTGTTTTCTGGAATATGACATTGCTTTGCACGAACATGTCATTGCTTTGCCCGAGTATGACACAATTTGCCTGAATTTAAGGTACTTTTGCCTCAAATATGGCCATTTTCATAACTCAAATTTCACCCAAGCTAGCTGTATTCTTCTTCACACTTCCCCTGCCGTTTCGTTTGCAAGGGTGATTTTTTTACCGAGGTATATGTAGCTGTTCACCTTCTCAATTGTCATGCCATCAACTGTAATTGTATGGTCTTCTGTCTGGTTGCCCCTCTTATTACTTTGGTCTGTTTTATGTTCATTTTGAGGCCTGCCTTTTTGCTCTCTACACTCAACTCATGGATCATTGTTATTTGTCTGTAGTTCTTGAGGATCATGACTAACAAGCATATATCTGCAAACCTTATGTGATTCAGATATTCCCCATTTATTGTATCCCCCAGCAGCAGTATGCTGCAGGGGGATACTTTAGATTCAGCAGATTTACGCCGCTGCTACCGCCGCCGCCGCCACGTCATATTCTTGTGTGCCCTCTAACTGCCTCATTCCTTGACGGATTTCTTTCAAATTTTACCTGCATATTTTGGTGATGCTGCCTCCAATGTTCCGTCTTTTAAAGGCAATTCAGACCGGTATATCAGAGGCACGAATCCATATCGCACTGAAGGTAATCCCCTTTTGCTCAGTTATAAGTAGCGATTGTAAACTATCCCAGTTCATGAACGACCGAGTCGAGAATAGTCGCGTTTGGAATAGTTGTTATACTAGGGAGGTACTTGAATCATGAGATTTTTACCAGTGAAAGTATTACGCAACACGCTCAACCGCACCGACATCACAGGTGCCGCTGGGATCTTATCAGCTTGACTACCTCAATGTACATTTTATCGCTTGGTACATAATAGCTACCAGCTGTGTGCTGCATGCAATTTCATATGAAGGCCCTTTTTCAGATATTTCGAAGCACCGCTCTAGATCGATCCAACACACATCGAGTTTACCTCGAGAGATTACGGTGGAGTGCGAGTTGGATTTTGCTGACTACCCATTTTAACCCACGCATATTTGCCTTTAAGGGTCAGAGGTCATATTCTAATAGATGTCTTGTGTGCACTCTAGTGTGCGATCCAACTGCCATATTCCTTAACGGATTTCTTTCAAATTATGTATGGAGGTGCACACCTACAATTTCTGGTGATGCTGCCCCCAGTGTTCATCCACATTTGCTGCTCTCTTCCCATGTGTATCAATGGGTACCCGGAAGGATGGAAACAAGTTACTTAGCACTGTGTGCACCTACGTGGTTGCCTAGCTGGAATGCTCCCCAAGGAGTGGAAAATGTGCACTTTGTGTGCTGGAGTGAATGCAGTATGTATCTGATGACCGGGGTTACAATAGTGATGTGCCACGAGCATCGAAAGACGGAACGTGCGCTATATAAGTTTCCACCATCATTATTATTAATCCAGGTTTCTGGAGACGTCCTCCATGGCTGCTGTAAAGAGTTTCAGAGAGATTGGATCGCCCTGTTTCACACTTTCAGGATTTGTAAACTCCTCTCCCAACTTCAATATGTCTGCAGTTAACTGGTCCTCTCCGGGAGCCTTTCCTTTCATCATTTGATCTAGAGCTTTCTGCACTTTGTCTTTCTCAATAGGTGGTACACTACCCGCTTTTTTATTCCAGTTTTCTTCTGTTCTCCAATCTGGTGTATCATTATTGTATAGTAGATAGAACTCCTCAATGTTTTCTGTGATTCTAGCTAAATGTCAATTAACTTATGTCCCATCTTTTGTTTTCAATGATGATGAAAGCGAATACAATGACAATCAATACAAATGAAATACAAGTACATTAATTAAAACAACAAAGTAAGATGAAATATAAACTAGCGACTATTTTAAACCAAGAAAATAAAACAAAACTAAAGCGTTAAGTATTACTCATAATGGAAACTATATTATGGTAGGGTGTAATAATATGAGGAAATAAATCAAGGTAAATGCGGCGCAGGCATGCCGGGGCTGAAACCGGAGTACTTTATATTTATTATTGCTGATATCATTGCCATGTTGGTATGACATGCAACAAGCAATATTTTTGTAACAACGCCTGGATAATGTCATCAGGAGGCTATGTAATAGTTACCTACACGGTCGTCAGCGTTTGTCATAATTGTACATGTGCATTTTTACGAAGGTGTGAGTGTCTACAAATTTCATGAAAATGAGAACATTTGAAAAGTTAGGACGCCTTTTGGACACAAAGTTATCCCTATATGTTTTATTTACCCTCTTATGTTTCTCATATAGTACACTCGTCATGCTCGTGGGAGCTGTGCAAAGGAAGTGAACCTAGTATGTACTGAGTTCAGTATGTACCACGATCTCGGAGTACCCTCTCTGATCCCTGGGGTACAGAAAATGAGAATTAGGTTATACCAAGCAGAAATGATTTCAAACGAAGCCGAGATCTTAGACAGCGACCCTGTTCTATCAGGACCTGCATTTTTTGAGGCAGTGGTGACGTCGTGCCCTCAGCTGGTCGAGCTGTCCATCAAGGGACAAGTGGACAACAACGTGGCTGTCATGATCCTCACAGCGATGAAGAGTCACCCAAGGCTTAAGAGAATCAAGTGAGTAGCACAGAACAGCATACTTGTTGTATATGAAATAGATAATAATAGTGGGGGCTCTTAGGTCATGGGGTGTGCACTTCCGAACAAAAGCATGAAATTTGGCACACAACTAGTTTAGACCTTCCTCTTCAAGAAATTTGATGGAAGCAATTTTGCACGGCCCATTCTTGGCCGCCATCTTGAATTTCAAAATGGCCGCCATCTGGCACCTATTTTCATCAATATCTCAGCAATTAAATCAGCTAGAGAGTTATTTTCAGTGGCTATACCCACATAATGGGGGCCAACGAATCACTTGAATCGAATATCAAGACTTCAAATGGCAGCCATCTTGAATTTCAAAATGGCCGCCATCTGGCACCTGTTTTCATCGATATCTCAGCAATTAAATCAGCTAGAGAGTTATTTTCAGTGGCTATACCCACATAATGGGGGCCACCGAATCACTTGAATCACATATCAAGACTTCGAATGGCAGCCATCTTGAATTTCAATATATCCATATTTCAAAAACTAAAACTGCTGGAGAGTTTATTTTAGCGGGTACACTCACATTTTCTGGGTTAACGAATCACCTGGATCGTCTTAATAAACTTCTAATAGTAGCAACAATAACATCCAGTCTAGAGCAGAAACAGCATACAACTAACTTGGCTTTACACCACCGGCCATGTGGAGGATGCAACATTGCAAACACAACGTTAGGTAACACAGCTTCTTGCTCCTTCAAGGTCGGGCTATGAACTTATTGGACGCCCCTCGTATGTGTAAATGTTCTTTCAGGGGTTGGAAACCTGGCTCACAGACAAACCGGTCCAGACATATCCTTTTATATATCCCCTTGTGTGAAAGACATGCCACCAGGTAGCCAACTCTCGATAAGCGTAGAAGCTATCGAGAGTGGACACGTGGAAGACGAAAGCTTCAATCATTATGACGTGACTTTATGTTCCCATAGACAAATCAGAATTTGAGGACACAATTATCTCGAGTATATATAGGACCGGTACGTCTAAATTATATTATTCACCTCCTGGAAGAATGTCTACGCTGCGCAAACCGATACTTTGACTATACAGTGACACTTTTAGTGAGCAGATTCATAATCGCGGCATTACACTCGACACCAAATTCAAGAAATAATTCGCGCAGGAGTTTACTGATCACCTGAACTCCACTGATCTGAACTTAACGTTCCATATGGAGGAGAAGGAGGGCACTCAATTATGTTAGCCTGGAAAATCTATCGGGAAAAAATTCACGTAGTCAATATTTTCACCTCAGGTCACCCGTGTGAACATTAATAGCGATCCATATCAATCCATTGACTCTCTCCACTTGTGGCTTACCTAATTGGGCTTTTAAAATAGACTCACTCTCAAAAAGACCTATCGTTCTACCCTACATCAAGGGTGTCTCAAAAGCCCTTTGAAGGAATTTGGCATCAAAGTGTATTACAAGCCGTCAAGAACATTACACCAAATCTTAGCAGCTCATAATGACACGACTAAGAATAGGAGCATGAATGGGTGGTGTATAATATTATGATTCCTTAGCATGGACAAACTACAAAAGGATGTCTGCAAGGAATAATAGAATGATAGACTGTCATTAGAAGTCGATCTATAGGTCATTAATTGACGGCATAACCTCTGACATTATATATCCAGATGTTATTGTTTCTGAAATATTAACCCCTTGCTTACAGGAACTGAGTGGGCTATATGTACAAAATATATGGAATTTCAACATTTTGAAGATGCAGGCGAAAATGGGACTTGCGAAATTGTTTCCAACCACTGTGGGTGCATCTGAATTGGTTCTGCCAAATGTACTCCATGTTATTTATTTTGAACACCAGACTAAGTGCATACTCACAGTAATGTACTTTTTAAAAAGCTATTTTAGTCTCGCAGAATTGAATTCAATATATATTGACTTATCATGGCGGCCACATCGAAATTCAAGATGGACCAACCATTTCATGTCTATTAGACCCCAAACATGTGTTTAAAGCCACTAAAAAGAACTCTCCAATCATTCTAGTTTCTTGAAATTCAATTGCCATTTGATGTCTTGATATGTGATTAAGGTAATTCGTTGGCCCCCATTATGTGGGTATAGCCACTGAAAAAACTCTCTTGCTGATTTAATTGCTGAGATATTGATAAAAACAGGTGCCAGATGGCGGCCATTTTGAAATTCAAGATGGCTGCCATTTGAAGTCTTGATATTTGATTCAGATGATTCGTTGGCCCCCATTATGTGGGTATAGCCACTGAAAATGACTCTCTAGCTGATTTAATTGCTGAGATATTGATAACCAGAACGTCAATGACGTAGCGCTCATCCGCCATCTCGCAACATCAAATATCGCAAATTTCATGTGGTACACTTTTCAACTGGTCGAAAAATAAAAATTTGATGCCCTGGAAGGGACATAAAAAATAAAAAATAAATAAAAAAAATAATTAAAAAAAATATAAAAAAATAAATTAAAAAAATTAAAAAATTAAAAATAAATAAATAAATAAATAAAAAAAAAAAAATAAAAAAAATAATATAAAAAAAAAATAAATAAAAAATAAAAATAAAAAAAAATAAATAAAAAAAAAAAAATAAAAAAATAACCATACTTAATTAATGGAGAAAAATTTCAAAATTCTGTGTAGAAGTTTAGTGTACCAAAGTTAGCTCTACCAGATAAAGCAAACCAAATCAAAATCGGTCGAGAAATGAAGGAGAAGAAGCATTTTTTGTGATTTCTGGAATAAATTTGCATAAATTACCATAATTAATGGAGAAAAATTTCAAAATTCTATGTAGAAGTTCAGTGTACCAAAGTTAGCTCTACCAGATAAAGCAAACCAAATCAAAATCGGTCGAGAAATGAAGGAGAAGAAGCATTTTTTGTGATTTCTGGAATAAATTTGCATAAATTACCATAATTAATTAATGGAGAAAAATTTCAAAATTCTGTGTAGAAGTTTAGTGTACCAAAGTTAGCTCTACCAGATAAAGCAAACCAAATCAAAATCGGTCCAGAAATGAAGGAGAAGCATTTTTTGTGATTTCGAATAAATTTGCATAAATTACCATAGATAATGAATTTCACGATTCTGTGTAGAAGTTTTAAATCCCCCTCCTAGCCCTATCTTATGAAACAATCAGAATCAAAATCGGTTGAAAAACTAGATGGATCTTCGACTGCGCGCAGTCGAAAATGATGCCTCCGCCATTGCGTGATTTATATCAAGCGGAAATTAACATGCACTGAATTAATTCTTCTTAATTTCAAAAGAAAAAATTGCAATATACAAATACAATGAAGGTACCAAGTTTGATGGTTATTTGTCAAATGGTTTTTAAGATATTGCAATTAAAAGCTATTTTGGCATAATCTGATGGTAACAATGTCATCTTGGGATAATGAGCCCTATGACCTTTGACCTTTGACCTCATGTTCCCAAAATCTAATCAGTTCATTGGCTCTCCAGGATACATACATGAACCAAGTTTGGCGAGAATCCGTCAATCGGTTCTTGAGATAATGTGATCACAAGCTATTTTTGCATATATAATGAGCCATGTGACCCATGACCTTTGACCTCATGACCCCAAAATCAAATCATTACATTGGCTCCCCAGGATACATACATGAACCAAGTTTGGTGAGAATCCGTCAATCGGTTCTAGAGATAACGCTATCACAAGCTATTTTTGCATATATGAGCCATGTGACCCTTGACCTTTGACCTCATGACTCAACAAATTAATCAGTTCATTGACTCCCCAGGATACATACATGAATTAAGTTTGGTGAGAATCCGTCAATCCGTTCTAGAGATAACGCGATCACGAGCTATTTTTGCATATATAATGAGCCCCGTGACCTTTGACCTTTGACCTCATGACCCCAACATCTAATCAGTTCATTGGCACCCCAGGATACATACATGAACAAAGTTTGTTGAGAATCCGTCAATCAGTTCTTGAGATCACGCGATCACGAGAACGGGACGTACGGACGTACGTACGGACGTACGTACAACCCGAAAACATAATGCCTCCGGCTACTTCGTTGCGGAGGCATAATAACGAAGAAGAAGCATTTTGAAAACTGTGGACGGACGGACGGAAGGACGGACGGACGGACAGAAGGACGGACGGACGGAAGGACGGACGGACGACGGACGCCACGCCATGGCATAAGCTCATCGGGCCGGATGAGCTAAAAACAGGTGCCAGATGGCGGCCATTTTGAAATTCAAGATGGCTGCCATTTGAAGTCTTGATGTTTGATGCAGGTGATTCGTTGGCCCTCATTATGTGGGTATAGCCACTGAAAATAACTCTCTAGCTGATTTAATTGCTGAGATATTGATGAAAACAGGTGCCAGATGGTGGCCATTTTGAAATTCAAGATGGCGGCCAAGAATGGGCCGTGCAAAATTGCTTCCATCAAATTTCTTGTACAGGAAGGTCTAAACTATCTGTGTGCCAAAATTCATGCTTTTGTCCAGAAGTGCACACTTGGTCTCATATATCGACCTAAGAGCCCCCACTATAATTATTTAATGATGCAGCCAACTATTGATAGACGACTCAATAAAAGGTTTGTGCCAATAAAAACAGAAACGTTATATTGGCATTAAAGGCCGGGAGGTATGGTTTGTTTTTTCCTTTCTTGTTTATTTTGTCCATGTGCCATGTACATTAACTATATTTAGTGAATAAGTATGGTAGGCTAATTGCTACCAAATCGTTGAAATTCGGGTATGTTCAAGTCTTTTTAACAGAGTTATGTAACATGTCTTATTTTGTCTATATTGCATGCCGTAATAATGCCAGCGTTCATGCATGTAGATTTAAAGGGACTAAGTAACATTGTCAACATCCAAATGGAATTCTACCGGGTCCCTTATACCTTGTTGTAAATATTCAACAATAATAGCATGGGACAGGTTTCGGTTTTTCAAATTTCCCTTTTGTTAAAAAGATATTTATGATTGAAGTGTTCAGATGTTAAATTATCCACTGGACTGTCAAAACCGTGTACATAGTGAGTGAAATGAGTTAGTGAACTCCCACCCAGTGGACATATCTGAAAACAACATTATAAATTGTATCAACCATCATCACTTTTTGCACATGTTTTTTCTTTAAATTTTTGGTACATTCAATACCTCCTGACAGAACCTTCTTCACACAGTAATTCAAAACAAGTCCACACATTTCAGTGAGTGACAATACAAACTCAAACTTTGGTTAGTACAGTTACAAAAAAGGACATGGACAAATAATGGGATAATAATATATTAAAAAAAATATATTTCTCGTAAACAGGAGTCATCTGAAATTTTGGCAAGTGATGTGATGTATAGAATATGTGACCTTACACAACAAAACGACCAGTAAGTCTGGGAAAATGATTATGCTGATTTTCACACAACATCACTGTAGAATTCATAACCTTTAAAGGGGACCACCGGGCAAAGAACAACACATTATTATATGTGTTGGTACCGTTTTGTGATATCAAATAGATACCCAACATTATGCAAAGGGTTGTGTAATTCATAAACAAAGCAATTAATTTCCACCACTTACGGAACCACTGCTATTTCCTGGTTCCATACAGGCCCACCATTTGCGAGTGCGCCAAAGCTATTCACGCGCACGTTTGTAAACAATAGATTCCCGGGCGATTTGTTCGCTCTGCATACATTGCAATTCACCGCACACATAGCAGTCTGCGTACTTCAGACCGCATGAACGCCTGTTTTAGAATGGTGATGTGTTTCTAATTATATATTTTTTTCTGGAAACGTATTTTTGTGAACTTGTTGATGAAATGGAATACTAAAGATGTTACCTTTCTGTAGTAAGAATATTATTTTTGGGTGGTGGTACCCTTTAAAATGGTATATAATTTGTTATATTCAGCCAAGGCAAACCCCCTAAAAATGAGTGCCAAGATTTAAAAAATGGCGGAAGCAGTTTTAAAACAAGGGAGAAATGGGCCACTTCAAAGATCAGCGTCCATTGAAGCGCTGTAGTCTGATAATTTGTATTCGATGAAAAAAAAATTACTTAAACATGATTTCTGACGATCAAAATTTCATGGAAGGTAGATTAAGATACCTTCATTTAGGAAATACAAAAATATTAAATCTCATACTTTTAACCAAATTTGACTATTTCAACTAACAACAGAGAAACTATATCGATGACATAATGGTTGTTTTGTGGTGTAAGGTCACATATTGAAATATGTTTTTTTTGTTTTTAGTAGAAACAACAAAAACCTGGTTACGTCCCGGGTCAAAAAAACAGTTGAAAATTAGTTGCCAAATGGTACCAGTTGATACCAGTTGTTGGCCAACTGGTTTCAATATGGAAATTGGTACACTGGAATCAACTGGAATCAATTGGAATATACTGGAACAACCAGTAAGAATCCAGTAAGAATCCAGTAAGAACACAGTTAGGCTGACCAGTAAGAAACCCAGTTGAAACCATTAACAAACCAGTAGTGGGATTAACCAGTACATGAGGACCAGTTAAAGTAGTTGGTTTCAACTGGTATTTCTATTGGTTTTAACTGGTCTTCCGCATCTGTCCATTTATCTTTACTGGGAACCGGGAATTTTAACTGCTACCATTTGAAGCCAGTTAAAACCAGTAAAAACCAGTTGAATTTCCAACTGGTTTCAACTGGTTTCAACTGTTTTTTCGACCTGGGATAAAAGATAAATTATGGACGGATGCAGCAGACCAGTTGAAACCAACTACTTTTACTGGTCTTCTTACTGGTCAGCCTTACTGGGTTCTTACTGGATTCTTACTGGGATCTATTTAGTTAAAACCAGTAAAAACCAGTTGAATTTTCAACTGGTTTAACCGTGTTTTCGACCTGGGGTAAAACTTCACATTGACCCTCATTTGACCTTTGACATACTTACATGACCTTTGACCCCATAATATCATGGAGGCCAATGTAGGGCATCTACCAGTCAAGTTTAGTTACAAACCGATGCAGGGTTGGAAAGAAGTGGTGGTGGTGGGGGGGGGGGGGGGGGGGGGGGGGGGTGAGGGGGGGGGGGGGGTAGAGGCACTGATTTTCCGTTTTAAAAAAGGCCTTTTCCGTTTCAGAAAATCTGGAATTCCGTTTTTACCTGCCTGAAAAACGGAAATTCCGTTTTGCCATAGACTTTGTACATGTGAAAAACTGCAAATTCCGTTTACATAGAACTCCATGATACAAAATTTAATGAGTAGGGTAAAATCATGATTTTCACCCACAAATCATCAAAATTTGGGGGGGAATGTGTCATGCCTGATATCAGGAAGGACTTACCACAGGACAGAGAGTAAATATCTTTAACATTCATTTAATAATGATTAATGCTGAGTTGGTTTGGTCGATCACACCGGTTCCCCACCGTAACCATCGGGTCCCGGTTTCGGGGTCCGAATGGTCAATTTTTTCCAAATGGTCAATTCCCTAGGGGGGGGGGGGGGGGGGGAGGTGGTGGTAATGATGATGATGATGATGATGATAATGATTCGCTCCGGGCTCCAATTCCGACCACAGCCAGTCGCCCGACAACCACACCCCCGACAACCACACCCCGTTGGGTTCTTTTATACTCTAGGGACTTCAAGCAGACAAATACCCTCCCGACATCACGCAATAGACACAGAAGTTTGCCGTTATAGTGGCCTTGCCTTTATTCTCAGGTGGTGCAAATGGAAACACCCGAACCAAATGAATCTACACACCGACGTCGCAGCCGTGGGGGCAACGATCACAGCCTAGCCGCCGCTACAAGAGCGAGCGCGCGAGCGGCCAAACAGTGTTATAGCTGCCCAGGTAGCAAGCCAACGTTGGTCCAACGTTGGACCAACGTTGTCCAATTTTTTCGGCAACGTTGGTCCAACGTTGTCCGGCAACGTTGGACCAACGATGGTTGCGTACGCCCAATCAACGTTGCTCCAACGTTGCCGAAAACGAAATGCCAACGTTGGATCAACGTTGGTCCATCGTTGAAAAGTTGTTATTTGTCAACGTTGGACCAACGCTTTTCCAACGTTAATCCAAGGTTGGTATTTTGTTGGAGCAGCGTTGATTGGGCGTACGCAAACGTTGATCCAACGTCAAAGCAACATGTGTCCAACAAGCATCCAATATGTCTCCAACATGCATCCAACAAGCAGCCAACATTGGACCAACGCTTTTCCAACGTTAATCCAAGGTTGGTATTTTGTTGGAGCAGCGTTGATTGGGCGTACGCAAACGTTGATCCAACGTCAAAGCAACATGTGTCCAACAAGCATCCAATATGTCTCCAACATGTCTCCAACAAGCATCCAACGTTGGTCCAGCGTAATTCACCAACATTTCTCCAACGTTGGTCCAACGTTGATCCAACGTTGGTCCAACGTTGGTCCAACGTTGGACCAACGTCTCACCGTACTAAAAAAATTTAATTAATATTCATATGACACGCCTATTGGTGATATCTAGAACATCCTATCCTAGCTTTCCCTTTACCTAAGACTAACCTAACCCTAACCCTATTCCTAGTCCTATTCCTATCCCTATCCATATAGTCCTATTCCTATTCCTACACTCACTACATCTACATCATCCACTCAGCTTTATATAACCTAGCTTCTGTGTTAATATTTGTTTGATGGTTGGTATTTCGATAAAGTTGAATGTTTGGATAAAGTTTTAAGAATTTACACAAATACATCATGGAAACAAACCTTTAGAATGTTTTTGTAGATAAATAACTTACATATATTTCAAATAATGAGTAAATAATAACATTGGATTCATTCTGAACAATCAAATAACATGATTATTAATGCTTTTTGCAGTCAATGATAACCACTCATGAATATTCATGAATAATAACCAACGTTCATCCAACGTTGAACCAACGTTGATCCAACGATGGCATACATCCTGCTTTCAGCAGCTAATTTTAAATCCTTTTATTATGCAAGGGGGTTTTGACCACCTGTGCTACGAGTAAAAAAATTACCTTTTCTAACATAACAGCTACATGTAGTGAACAACAGATGTGAAATGTTGGATTCTCGTTGGAATAACGAACGTTTCACTGTGGGTTACCGATGTCGATCCAACGTTGCTCTAACGAGATTGTCCAACCTCCATTTCACTTTGAGTTACCGATGTTGATCCATCGCATGGTGTTGTAATATAATACAAGTAGGCGAAATGCCATGTGTAACTCTGGCATAACAATAATAAATACTGGTAAATTACAAACTTGAGTGTCAGGGTAGACTACCCGACACCCAGAAGATGGAACCAGGGGATTATTCTGCCCCTTTCGTACGGTTGTCATCCCCTATTGTAAGACCGACATTTACCTTATGCAAAATGGTTTAACGTGCTAGTGCCAGGGTGGACTACCCAACGCCTAGATGATACCAAGGGATTATTCTGCCCTAAATGGTATTCATCTCTATCACAAATCTAATCTATCCGGTGGTCTGAGAGTAGACGTCGAAGTGGGTAGCGCCTGTCACGTTCTTGCGAGGGCGGCTTCACCTCACTCCAGCACGCTTCTGGGACCTCCGTTTCCTCGTTTACTGGAACATGGATGTTACCTTCAGGTGCGCGACGCTTCTTTAGATGATGTCTGTTCCGGCGATACCGCCCACCTTTCTCACTCTGGATGTGGTACGAGCGGGGCGTTGAATCTTGAGTTGTCACTACGCCAGGTTTCCATTCTTTTCCCACTTGGTAGTACACACGTTCTCCAGACTTCAACACCGGCAGCGACTTGGCACCCTGGTCATAGTATCGCTTCTGCCTCTTCTGGAGCTCTTTCTTCCTACTAGCTATGCACCGTTGATAACGAACAGTACGTTCTCAATAAAGCGTTTTCTGGATGGTATATCCGGTCACACATCAACCGTGAAGCTCGCCTCCCAAAATGGATTCAAATTAGCATTTCTACAACACAGGTCATGGCGAATCGAATCAGACATACAGTCACTTTCACTTCAGACACCATGTTGTAATATAATACAAGTAGGCACACGAGTATAGTTGAAAGCTTACTTTATTAACTGCTTGTAGATCGATGGCCCAACTCATACATGGTCTCTTGACACCCGATATCGATCCTATATGGTAATTCACCGGGGATGGCGCACTTCTATTTATGATTGTAATTCTACTTGAGTCCACTCATTACTGTTGGTCTAACGAGATTGTCCAACGTCTTTTTCACTGCGAATTACCGATGTTGATCCAACGTTGGTCCAACGAGATTGTCCAACGTCTTTTTCACTGCGAGGTACCGATGTTGATCCAACGTTGGTCCAACAAGATTGTCCAACGTCTTTTTCACTGCGAGTTACCGATGTTGGTCCAGCGTTGCTCCAACGAGATTGTCCAACGTCAATTTCACTGCGAGTTACCGATGTTGGTCCACCGTTGGTCCAACGAGATTGTCCAACGTCCATTTCACTGCGAGTTACCGATGTTGGTCCAACGTTGGTCCAACGAGATTGTCCAACGTCTTCTTCACTGCGAGTTACCTATGTTGGTCCAACGTTGGTCCAACGAGATTGTCCAACGTCTTTTTCACTGCGAGTTACCGATGTTGATCCAACATTGGTCCAACAAGATTGTCCAACGTCCATTTCACTGCGAGTTACTGATGTTGGTCCAACGTTGGTCCAACGAGATTGTCCAACGTCTTTTTCACTGCGAGTTACCGATGTTGATCCAACGTTGGTCCAACGAGATTGTCCAACGACTATTTCACTGCAAGTTACCGATGTTGGTGCAACGTTGGTCCAACGAGATTGTCCAACGTCCATTTCAGTGCGAGTTACCGATGTTGGTCCAACGTTGGTCCAACGAGATTGTCCGACGTCTTTTTCACTGCGAGTTACCGATGTTGGTCCAACGTTGGTCCAACGAGATTGTCCGACGTCTTTTTCACTGCGAGTTACCGATGTTGGTCCAACGTTGGTCCAACGAGATTGTCCAACGTCTTTTTCACTGCGAGTTACCGATGTTGATCCAACATTGGTCCAACAAGATTGTCCAACGTCCATTTCACTGCGAGTTACCGATGTTGGTCCAATGTTGGTCCAACAAGATTGTCCAACGTCTTTTTCACTGCGAGTTACCGATGTTGGTCCAACGTTGGTCCAACGAGATTGTCCAATGTCTTTTTCACTGCGAGTTACCGATGTTGATCCAACGTTAGTCCAACAAAATTGTCCAACGTCTATTTCACTGCGAGTTAACGATGTTGATCCAACGTTGGTCCAACGAGATTGTCCAACGTACATTTCACTGCGAGTTACCGATGTTGGTCCAACGTTGGTCCAACGAGATTGTCCAACTTCTTTTTCACTGCGAGTTACCGATGTTGGTCCAACGTTGATCCAACGAGATTGTCCAACGTCCAACGAGTTCCAACGAGTTTGCAAGTTTCCGACGTTGGTCCAACGTTGGCTTGCTACCTGGGTGTGCCGTTGCCCACACGTTCACAATAATAATACATGCATGATACACAATATACACTACTCTATGATAACGCTAAATATGCCCTGTCCACAACAGTATTATAAGCCAGGCGCGCCGGAAGCAGTTTTGGATTGGGGGGCAAAACCCTAAGGGGGCTCACGATTTACTGTATAAGCTGTTAATTTCGCGAGGGTTTTATTTTCGCGAATTTCGCGTATCGATATACAGTCGCGAAATTAACAACGCGCGAAAATATTGTCAGTCATTCATACCATCTTGTCAGCAGGCATTCACATGCACTTGGGCGGCCAGGCCCCCGGTAGACATCGAGTATTGCCGGTGGTAACGCAAGGACACAAGCATACTGAAGCTCATTTTATCTAGATATAACCTGAACTAGATCTACACAGGTCTAATAATTTGTCTACTTACGTGATTGCATCGAATTTAGAATCAATAAACAAGAAAAAATGCGCGCAAAAACAAAGAAAAAACATGCGCCAGGGCCGTCGTACGAGTCGTATTGATTGCGTAGGAACCAGTGCAATGTTCGCTGCTTCGCTTGCATGTGAAGTTCAACTATGTATATATCCTATTAGAAAATGAATCTGTATCGGAGTCATCGCTTTGTTGCACGAACACAATGATAATCGCAAAGACGTTAACGTATGACGCTAGCTGGCAAGAAATAGCCAAAAATAGCGGCGCTATAGCTGCTAGATTCGCCGAAGTATGAAGAAGAAACGATCGGCTACCGAGGTCTTCTAAGTCCTATTTTTGTCAGAAATTCCATAACCGAGGTAAATCTGAACAGTGCTTAGTCATAATTCCGTTAGAATGATATTAGAAATACTGGTACTAATATTGATTTACAAATTGTCTGTATTTCAAGTGACTGAGCGGAGTCCCCCCTCCCACGGTAGGGAGCTTTTGCATTTTCTAACTTGAAATTGTGCAATCTGGTGCATAAAAACATGAAACAACGACATAGCTTACAGCCAAATTGAGTCCCGAGGGGAGCGAAGCGACCGAGGGCTGGGGCAGAGCCAGAGCGGGAGGGTTTGGGAGCGGGTATCCCCCTCCCACGGGGAAGATTTGGCATTTATATACTTGAAATGGTGCAATCTGGTGCATAAAAACATAAACCATATGCCACATTTGTATGATCCAACATCATAGCTTACAGCCAAAAATGAGTCCCGAGGGAGCGAAGCGACCAAACGCTGGGGCAGAACCAGAGGGGGTATCCCCCTCCCACGGGGAAGATTTGGCATTTATATACTTGAAATGGTCCAATTTGGTGCACGTAACGCAAACAGCCAGAGCAATAACAGCCTACACAGGAACTACGTGGACCGGTACAGAAAAATCCACCCCAGGCGTACCATACGCAAGTTACACAACAAACTGAGATAATTTGTTTGCCAAAACGTTTAATGGATGTATAACTTAGTTTTTAAACGTTAGAATTAACAAGTATTGGCTGATACATTTAATGTTTTCTTTTCCTGTTTCTTTCTTCTTTTTTTTTTGTTCGGGGGGGGGGGGGGGGCTTTTTGGGGGCCCCCCACTTATTGGATGGGGGGGGGGGCGGCTGCCCCCCCTGCCCCCCCCCCCCCCCCCCCCCCCCACTTCCGGCGCCTATGTTATAAGCTAATGTACATGAGCTCGCAACATGCAATGCGGTACAGTCCGTTTCAGATCTGAGACAGCGCTGTAGAATACAGGGTTGCCAACTTTGAGCCAGAGGTGAGAGTGAGACTTTGCGAGGGAGAGAAGCGACCAAGCCGGAGGCTAAGGGAGCGAAGTGACTGAGCGGGGGGTGGGGGGGGGGGGGGGGGGAGAGGGGGTACACCCCCTCCCACGGTAGGGAGCTTTTGTATTTCTTTACTTGAAATTGTGTCAATTGTCATACTATCTCGCCCACACTTAGTTCTAGGTCGAGCTGATAGTGCCCCCGAATTTATTATTATAGATTTACGCCCACACAAGAGAGCAGAGCTATGTTACTCAGGCTCAGCCCTGTACGGCTGTACGGGAACATAGTGGGCTGGTACATAAAAAGTTTGTCAAATTTAGCAAAATCAATAATCAATCATAACAAGTATTATTTGAACTTAACCAAAATGTCGGAAAAAGGGAGAAATCTGCAAAATGAAGAGTAATCCGTCTCAGAAGTGTTGACTTTAATGATCGTCATTTGCGCACGAGATTGTTGCAGATGTATGGAGCTAGCGGGTCTATCCCTAGGGCTAGGCCATGGCCCACATGTAATGATACATGGCCCTCTCGTCTCCCACTGCACTCGCACTCACACTCACACTCAAAATCAAAGCCAAGGCAAATCTGCTTGCTCACTAAATTATAATTAATACATACCTTATAGGGTAGATCCAGTCAGATCCAGCCTTGCGATAGCAACTGCTACTTTATATGCTGCATGTATTCAGCCTCGATCTAAAGTAAATAGAACAACCATAGCAGTAAGTCGATCATATTGTCACGTTAGTATAGCACACGTGTATTATAGTAGTGCTAGCTGTAGCATATTTACATGCCTGTTTGTATACCTGTCCGTTCTTGCCCACTAGATGGCGACAAAAGCCACAATTGCCCATAATTCCATAACCAAGAATCGTTTCAAGATTTCGTCTTGCCAAAATATCCCAATGGTAGTTAGGAAAACAATGTCGGTAAACATCCAATGCATGGTTGAGTGAGCACACATTGAAGAGAAAATTGTCTTATTTCCAAATTCGCAAAAGTATTATCATCACTACAATTTATTGAGTAGTGAACATTATAAAAATGCACCGTTTTTCAAATTTCAATTAATGCATTTTACCACATATGCCATAAAAAATCAAAATGAATTGAATATCAAACAGCATTGTTTCATAAACCATAATCAATGCATTCAGCCACATGTGCTGTTTCACAACAATGTACAGGCACGAACTGGGCCATTTTGTCCTTATTCTGTGCTCATTCAGCAATAAAGTGATAGAAAGATAGATAGATAGATAGATACAATATGATTGACTGCCAGACAGATAGATATACAGATAGATAGATCGATATAGATAGATAGATAGATAGATAGATAGATATACAAATAGATTTGGACAATGTTACTATATTCCTTTAATTAGTATTGTTCTTAAATGTCTAAAATTGAATCAGTTGTGGGCATATTTCCACATGCATATTATGCTATAAGCAAGGTAATTAAATTGTCTCCTAATAACAAACAAGAAAGAATAAACAAGTCTTTCATCACAGGAAATATTAATTCAAGTTTAAGGCATATTGACTTACTTGACTCAATTGTTATTGTTATCTAATCTATCTATCTATCTATCTATCTATATATCAATCATCATTATGTTATCATTAGTCAGTTCCCCCATATGACCTTGTCTGAATACTATCAACGCGCTCTGCTGAATGTGTTATACTGCCATCTACGATATAATAATCTTGATAGCCAAGTTTCAATTGTCTTGTCTAAAGGATTGCAGTCCTGCATGATTTGTACTTAATAATCAACAAAAGTTATTATTTACCCGATTTATCCAAACTTTTGGCTTATTATGGAAGATAGCATTACTTTAATGCCAAATCCAGCATAAAACTACAGATTATAAGAACTTACATGTAAGTATTGTTTATAATTTATTTTCTGAAAAAAAGATGACGTTATCTTTCCTCCGCTACTTTGAGGAAAAAGTCGAAACGTCTGAATCAAGTACATGCGATATGTCGCGAATGAATGATACCCTGTGGACGAAGGGACTCATTGTTAAGCTTAGTAATATAGGCCTTAAAGGAAATATTCTTGTTTTTTTAAGGAATTATTTGTTAGACCGTACATTTCAAGTTCAAGTAGGGGAAAGCAAATCCCAAATTATGCACCCCAAAAATGGCTTACCTCAAGGTAGCATTCTTAGTCCTTTATTGTTTAATGTGATGTTGAAGGATATCCCTACGCCCCCTAACATTCATAATTTAGTTTACGCAGATGACTGTGTCATATGGAAATCTGGTTATGATATAAAGACAAATACGCAATTGATACAAAATTGCATCAATACATTGGATTCATGGTTTTTGTCATGGGGTTTGAAAATGTCTCTAGAGAAAACAGTTCCTGTCCTCTTTTCTAATAAATCAAATGACGTTATTAAATTATATTTAAGAGAACATGAATTGCTACCTGAAAATCAGCATAAGTATCTTGGAGTTATATTTGATAAACGCCTTACTTGGCGGCCTCACATAACAGATGTTGCAAATCGGTGTAAACGTAAATTAAATGTAGTCAAGAGTTTAGCTCATGCTAAATGGAGTGGGGATGCTAAAGAACTTTTGATGGTATATAAATCTCTGATTTTATCAACTATAGATTACGCTTGCGAAGCTTACGATTCAGCGGCACCCAGTATTAAAAATATTTTAAATTCAGTTCAGTACCAAAGTTTATATGTATGTGCCGGCGCACGCAAGGGGACATCTCTCAGAGACCTACAAGTGGAATTAGGAGAGATGCCCTTAGACTTACGAAGAGAAATGTCATGTTGTAGACTTAAAAAGCGTATTGAAAGTGTAAAAAATCATCCTTTAAAAGAGGATATCAAAGATTGTTGGCAATTTCATATATATGGAGGTAATAATTCTAGGACAGCCTTTGGCCAAAGATCAATGGAATTGATGACAACAATTGACTTTGAAGTTGAGGAGATGAGTTGCTCCAGAATCCCTTTTTGGCACTTGAACGTACCCTTGATATCAATGGAATTACAGGATTATATTTGTAAAAGAGACAATCAATTGTTTCAAAGGCAAGCAACAATAGAAATGATAAATACAAAATGGAAAAATTATTTGCAAATATATACGGATGGATCCAAATCACTAGAACAGGAGAGTGCAGCCGCCGCCTTCTTTGTCCCTTACTATGATTATTCATTATCTAAGAGACTTTCAAATTATACATCCTCTTATAGGGCAGAGATGGCGGCTATTGTGCTTGCTTTAGAATGGTTATATAATCATCCCAGTTTGTATACGGGGGCAGTTATTTTTAGTGACTCACTAAGTTCTTTACAAGCCATAAAGAGTTGCAAAGACGAACTTCCTGTATACGAAATTTTATATTTGTGTTCACAATTGAAGAATAAAAGGATGCTTGTATATTTTGAATGGATTCCAAGCCATTGTGGTCTAAATGGTAATGAGATTGTGGATATAGAAGCGAAACGAGGTTTGAAAAAAAAAATAGAAATTGATAATAAATTAGCAAGATATGAAGTTAATAGTGTTATAAAGAAATGGATGTATGTTAAATGGCAGAAAAGATGGGAAGGAACGGAATCATGTCTTAAAGATGTGCAAAAAAATGTTAAGAGTATATATATATGTAAATTAAATAATAGAAAAAATGAAAGTATTTTGCATTGTTTAAGAATGGGAAACATTGGTTTAAATGTAAATTTATGTGTATTGAAAAAGCACGATACTGGGTATTGCCCTAATTGCGAGGGTATATTTGAAACTATTACACATTTTTTGTGTCAGTGCCCAGAGTACATAGTTCAAAGGGCCATGTTGATGGCTGAAACAGGTTTATATGAGGAAAACAAAATAATGTATTTGTTAAATTCTTTAGAGCGACCCATCCAACAAGCTCTTGTTGATTATGTGAAAAGAACCGGAAGATTACCCATATTATACTAGGCCTAAGAATTTTGTTATTGTTTCATTATTATGATAATAAGACGCCCACTTCCACATATGTGGCGGGAGTCCCGATGTGAGAGGTGGGCTCTGTTATTAAAAAAAAAAAAAAAAAAACGAAATTGTTTATAATTTTTGTATATAAATGCATGAAGTTATTTGATTTATTTTGGTTTCGTCTTATAATTACTATTAAGAGGCCTACGACCACATATGCGGCGGGAGTCCCGATGTGAGAGGTGGGCCTCGGTGAGATATAAAGGAAATGTTTATATTGTTGTATATAATGGTATTAATACACATTTGTAGTGATATTGTATAAGTTTTGATACACGTAAAATTATATGCATGCTCAAGCCGATACAGAGACTGTTAATAGGATATCTATGCAGGCAACTGAAGACGGTTTTGATCACCATAATAAATTTTGCTCAAAATTAATGACATGTATGAAAATATTTAGTAAATTACACCCTGCACCTTGCACTTTCACTTACAAAGCCCAAAAATGTTTGCTACCTCTGTATGTTCTTGGTTAATATGATTTGTTTTGATTTTATATATAATTTTGTTTGTTTTTTGGAATCGGATGCAGGTGCAAAAAAAAAAACGAAGGCGACCAGAGTGCATCTCCATGCATCGGGGGGCCTAGACTGATTCGTCAGTTGAGAAGCCTGCTCAACGTACCGAGCCGGGTTGGCCCGATGATGCCTTTAATTTTGGTTTTGTTTATTGATGGTCTGAAAACGTTTATGCACTTCAAAAAATATATACATATGTATATAATAATAATAATAAAAATATTAAAATAAAGAAAATAAATGAGAAGAATGAAACAATATTTAGTTTTTGGCGAAAATATTCAAATTGAATGAACCGCCAATAAACATTAAACAACAACAACAACAATGAATATCATTGTCATTTGGATTCAATACATTTATAATCTCTGTTACATTCAGTGAAATAGCGTTGGTATAGTGGACGTCGCGGTTGGCTGGGGATCTAATAAGGACAATGTGGTTCAAGCCCTGGTCTGGACATTTGTTTTTTTTTTTTTTTTTTTTATAAATAAATTTTGCTATTATATATACCCAGGTCAAAAAAAAAGTTGAAAATTAGTTGCCAAATAGTACCAGTTGATACCAGTTGTTGGCCAACTGGTTTCAATATGTGTACTTTTACAATACTGGAGAGTGAAAGTGTGACATCAGACTGAAAAATATAAATTCCTTAAAAAATGCTCTGAAAATAATAAGTAATGAATAAACATTTATGAGAGCTCCATAATGACCAGAGGAGATAGTTCAAGCAGTCTTCTACGATATGAACATAATTTAAAAATTTTCTTCAGTATGGGATTCTATTGGCATTTTAAGAATTATGCTTGGTGTCCACCATAACAAACGTTCCATGAGTTAGATTTAAAGTTTAATATCTCTAATTGTTAAGTTTCTGGTTACATATAATTATATCCTGCCAGTTAAACATGGCTCTGTCCATTTCTTCGCAGATTTCTCGTACCTCTCAAAATACATGGAACGTTTGTTACACAGTGTCCAAAAGTGGACACCAAAGTGAAAATGGCTGCCACATTTTGAAAATCTATTTTTGAATTGATTTTATTCATGTGTTCTATAGACCTTTGTGCTATAGATGTATGTATATGAGTATTTGATTGTAGATGATAAAATTAACAGAACTATGACCCCTGCAAAACGCCTGCGGAACACGTGTTACGGTGGACACCAAATATTTCCCCAATTTCAAGTACCTCGAATCTGTTGCTATTGGTGGATTTTGAAAGTAATTTCTCAATGTGTATCCATTATTCAGGGAGTTCTTCAAATTGAAGAAGTTTTACTATGGTATCTCATTTGCAAGGCCATATCCTAGCTTTGCTGTGGAACATATGTTACCAATAAACAAGGTGGACACCAAGAGTAACGCGTGTTCCACTTTTGGAAAATCAGAAATTTGAAACCTTTAGTTACAATGTATGTGCAATTTTTTGCTATTCCCTGCGTACCTGACATGTTAGCAACATAATTATAATAGATCTGAAAGAAATATATTTGAATTATGTAAACAAGTTGCATCATATCTATACCCTGTTTGAGCATGTCACGTTTTGGTGTCCTCAAATTGACAATTTTTACCATAAAAAGCCTTGTAACATAAAAACGACTTTGGCTTTTGACCTACTTTTATCTGTACTATCTCTAGAACGAGAGACAAGGATCCCTTAAAAAAATTAACACATTTGAACTTAGAATATTGGAAATATGACATTTTCAAAATTCTGTCCAAAATCTCTCCACTATCATAAAAACACACATATGGAAATTGGTACACTGGAATCAACTAGAATCAATTGGAATCTACTGGAACAACCAGTAAGAATCCAGTAAGAACCCAGTTAGGCTGACCAGTAAGAAACCCAGTTGAAACCATTAACAAACCAGTAGTGGGATTAACCAGTACATGAGGACCAGTTAAAGTAGTTGGTTTCAACTGGTATTTCTATTGGTTTTAACTGGTCTTCCGCATCTGTCCATTTATCTTTACTGGGAACCGGGAATTTTAACTGCTACCGTTTGAAGCCAGTTAAAACCTGTAAAAACCAGTTGAATTTCCAACTGGTTTCAACTGTTTTTTCGACCTGGGGTGACGATTAGTAACATTAAAGGTTTGTCCGTCCAAATTAAAAAGATTGTTTTCGCATGAATATGCATTTCAAATTCATAGAGGAGACACTGGTTGGTGTAATATGAAGTGTTTTACATTATCAAACAGAAAAAAAAAACAGAAAAAGAAATTATGCATTTCTTTTAAATCCTATAAAACTGTGTTTCAAACATGTGTAGTTCCATATGTTTTGTATGTATAGTTCTGTTTCTCCGTAACAAGGACACGACAGTGTGATTTAAAGGTGGGAAATTAAAGCCCTGTCTGTTTTATTGTGATTCCTGAGATACTGAAGCTTGAAAAAGAACCACCAGGATCTCCAAAAAAAATAGAAAATGTCCTCCACACTGATATGCCATCGTAATGAAGAGATCATTTCCATTAAAATGGTATCAAATTCCAATGATTTTGATGAATGGAAAGGGTGGCAGTATTCAAAAGTAAACTTTTAAAAAAATGGTCAGCACAGTCATGCACTCGTAAATTAAATGCATTGAGCCATTTTGCGACATTTCACTTCCTGCCTCCCCCTATTCTCTGGGCTACTGCAAGCCGCCCAATTGCATAATCACTACACATAATGTACTGTTTGAAAGGTATATAATGAGGCTTTATTGTGACACCAATTTAGAATATGCTAATTTAAAAATATGAGAGATATGATCGATCATACTTGAGTTTCCGAACTTTTTTGGAGGGGTTTATAAAAATTACAATTTGGATGAAAACCAATCCCCCCCCCCAAAAAAAAAAAAAAAAAAAAAACAGAGATAGGGTCAAAAGTGCATCGTTATTCCAAACGAGATGCATTAAAATTGACAAAAATTCAATTGTAATGTATAACTTAACGTGCCATAAGACGAGGTTAGACAATCTGGTGAACTCAAATGATGTAAAAAATCATATGTACAACTCATATATTTTCCAAATATGAAAAGAAATTGGAGTGTATCCATACATTTAAAGAAGTTATGGCACACGCACAGACGGGAAGGCCCGTCTCCAAGTGTTGGCGTATGGGCATAAGCTAGAAAATTGACCTGGTTGGTATTGATGCCAAAGTTGAATTGAATTTCATAATGCATTACTAAGATATGATGATTATTGAAATTTGACAAAATGGCGTTCTGATGACGTCACTTTAAAAGTTACACAGATCTAAGTTCATCTATGAAGATTCATGACAATTGATTCATCTGATCTTGGGATATGAGACGCACAAAATTGGGAAAAATAAATAATAAATAATACAAAATCAAACAAAATCAATAGGTGATACATATGATATACATGTACGTATCACCTAATGTAAATTATACAAATAAATAAAAACATGCATAACATGCACGCTCAAATTATAAAATCAAAACCTACTTTTTAAGACTAACTAATTCCAAAAAAGATGTAAGGAAATGAAGAATACAAAATAATGCTAATACATGCAATATATAAATTAACAATACATAAGCCAAATAAAGAACAATGGTATTCAGGCCCGGAGCCAGAGGATGCGTTTGGCACCCCCCCCCCCCCCCCCCACCCTACGACTGTATACTGTATAGCTAATTGAAGATCGGAAATGTAATGGACCGTTTATAATTAGGCATACAAGTGCATTGTCCTGTTGTTTGTTGTTTTCTCTCTAAAAACCTTCAGGATGGACACGAGATGTGAACCAGATGAACGTTTACTCGACCTGGTTGATCAGATCAATGATGGAGGGGGCAGGTTACGTGTGGTGGTACAGCAAGATCAAGAGGTGAGACGAGTACCTCTTACAGAGTCAATGGTGCTGATTTACAAGCCAAATACAAACAAATTGCCTCAGACAAGGAATTGCTTCTTAGTGGGCACTTAGTGAGAGGGCACTTAGTGAGAGGGCACCTACAGTCACAACTGGTTATACACCCCTTGCTGCTGAAGGATCCAACAAATAAAAGATTAACAGTGGTCGTGGAGAATGAGGATCTTTTGTCAATCATGTCAGATGTCCCTTCCCTCCAGGTTTTGTACATAGGAGATGCGTTGCCCATTGTGTTCACGCATTATGAACAACAATGGACACATGACATGATTGACAAAATATCCTCGTTCTCCATGACCACTGAAGCAAATCAAATAGGGTTTTCTGCAAGATGTAGGTAATAAGTTATAGTTTCATACCCTGAAATATCATTCTGACTGATCTACTATCTTTAACGTTATCGTTGCATAGTCCTGTTGTAATTAATTCTGGGACACGCTGTACAGTGATATGACATTTGCTATGAATATTTTCTCATGGAATGTGCATGACACCTGAATATGGGGCAAAGTCAAAAGTGTTGCAAAATGCATTGATATTATTAACAGTGTACCCTCCTTATGATGTTAAGTCGGTCATGCGTGAAAGTCAATGGCGTATTAAAGCTAAAGGCCAGTTTTGGAAACGCCCCCCTCTAAAAAAATTGAAATGGAAGCTCTTATTACCAATAATGTGAAAGAATATAATTATACTAATATAGGATTATCCGAATTTGGCCAAGAAACCGCCTACTAATTGATATATTTGCGAAATTATATATTTATTTCAATGAGATAGAATCGCCCATACGCTACGTGTATTACTACCACGTGGCTGTCCACGAGGCTGTTCGCTATACGGGCTTCTTTCGTCGTCGATATCTCCCGCTGCGGTAGCGGCGCTTACGGATCTGAATTTGCGGTGGATTTATGAATTTCACAGGCGGATATTTATTTTTTCCGATATTTCTGTATTTAACGATGCTTAGGATCGGATTTCACCACACAAGCCCTATTTCAATACATATTCAACAATACTGATCAATATAGATGTATTCGGCTACTTTCCCAAAACTGGTCTTGGGCTTTAACATTTTCTTAGGAGGATAAAATGTTTTTATATGATTTTGAGGTGGTGCAATAACGTTTGTGTATGAAATTAAGAAATTATCATGATGTTTGACTTTTACACAGATTATTGCAAGTTTGTCAGTTGTCCAAGTGTACAAAAAATCCACTACAATTACAGTACAAGCGTTATTTTCATTGTCAAAACAACAGAATAGTTCATTATTATATTGATGACCACTTCAAAAACATTTCATTTTCCAGGGTAATGATAATACGCCATTGACATGCGGGTCATTCCATGTCAAATCACCAAATGGATTTCATTACACTCTCTTCAAATTTGCTCAAATTTGGTGATTAGGGTAATTGAGCTTAAGCCAAAATTTCAAATTGTGTTCAAAGCTAGCAAATTTCAAGTGACCTTGCTCGATTACCACTGAGAAACCTTTGTTGATTGTTGTAACATTTGAAAGAGCATTTAATTATCAATCTAGCCATGGTATTATTTTGTATGTAGGGGGGTCTAAAGTACAATAATTACTTGATGTTAACTTTGAACAATGATTTCACCATGTGGATCAAATAGTTTTGGGGCGTAATTTGGTCTAAATTGTGCTTCCGGATGTTTTATAAAAAAAAAGAAAAACATTGGAGTTATATTGTTATAGATTTAAATTGTTATCTTAAAAAGATTGGTGCATCAGAATCTACACATAGTCCCACACACATATTTTTTAGTTCACCATTAACTTTTTGGCTAGAACATTTTGAATGTCAATAGAAAAACCTTCCACTGGAGTGATAACAGACCTTTTGTCTGTCTGTGTCACTAAGTAGAGGATTTACAATGCTACTGAAATAGGTCTGGTGGCACGTACTACCACTGAATATGGTCTTTACAAATTTCCCAGCTGTTGGAATGACTAGTACTTTGATTGACATAATATAATAAGTCTCTCTTTGGTCTTAACTTAATTTGAATAGAAAGCTGTTTTTTTTCTTCAAAATCTGAAATATTTTGGGGGAAAATCAGTGAAAATGATTCGAAAATACATGAAACTGTATCATCAAATTATGATCATGACATTCTACATTTAATGTGCTTCCAATATGTGCACATCTTTTGCCAATCATGTCATGTGTCCAGTTTCGTTCATAACGCGTGAACAAGTCCATTTTCGTTCATAATGCGTGAACACAACGAAAATGGACAAATGACATGATTGACAAAAGATCCTCATTTTCCATGACCACTGAAGCAAATCGAATAGGGTTTTCTGCAAGTTGTAGGTAATAAGTTATAGTTTCATACCCTGAAATATTATTCTGATTGATTTACTATTTTAAAGTTATTGTTGCAGAAAGTCCTGTTGTCAATGGACAACACATCTCCTTACAAAATCTGGAGGGAAGGGACATCTGACATAATTGATAAAAGATCCTCATTCTCCATGACCATTGAAGCAAATCGAATAGGGTTTTTTGCAAGATGTATGTAATAAGTTATACTTTCATGCCCTGAAATATCATTCTGATTGATCTACTATCTTTAAAGTTATCGTTGCAGAAAGGCCCGTTGTAATTAAATCTGGGACACACTGTATATCGTAGAAAACAGTTTAGGATGTATTTCAGCAAAAATATATTTGATCCACATAGTTAAATTTCAGTTCAAAGTAGTGCTGAGTCAAATCGAATATTTTGAATTTCGAGTCGTGTAAAAACGGTTGGATATCGAATATCCGAAATTTGATTTTTTTAAATTTTTTTTATTTTTTTATAAATATTCTGTCCGTTTTTTCAATTAGAATCGGTAGTACAGTGTGATGTTAGTGTACAAACTGCTGTCAAGATGAAATACTTCGATATCTCATCATAGATTCTTCTAAATTTGGAACTCACTATACCACTTGTATATTAATCCTCTTACCTTTGGTTTATTATTTGTTTTGTTTATTTGTAATTTATGTAAAATACCTTAACTTTTAACTTCAGCAATAGATAAGCAGGGTTTAATGTGCCATTTTCTGATCAAATCTATCGAATGGGGATTACAAAATTAAACGGGGGAAAAAGAAAGAAAAAAAAATCATTGATATATTTTTTTTTTTCTTTTTTTTTTCGGATATTCGTATCCGAAAATTTGTATTCGGTATCCGACCTTCACGGTCGGATATCGAATAGCCATTCGATTTGACTCAGCTCTAGTTCAAAGTAAATGTCAATATGCCATTGCATGTTAAACCCCTCCATCGAAAAAATAATTTCTATATCTAGATTTTTGATTAATACTCTTTCAATTGACACCACTTTAAAGGGATAGTTGAGTTTTGGTATAGAGGGCGCTACACTAAAAACAATTTTTGTGATATAATGAAAACCAGAGTGTCAAATTAGGAAGAGCATACAATTTTAATGACAGAATAAATTTTATTTGATCAAAATCGGTTCAGAAATTGCCGAATTAATCATAAACATAACCATTTGTAATAAATGTGGGGCCCCACATTTATTACAGAATTCGAACCAGCCGTTAAAGGGACTTAGTAACATTGTCCAAATCCTCAAAATAAAATTTTAATTCTAGCGGTTCCCTTATACCTTGTTGTATTCGTATTAACAATAAAATCATGGGACAGGTTTCGGTTTTTCAAATTTCCCTTTCGTTACAAAGATATGTATGATTGAAATATTCAGATAAGAAAAACTCCGGGCGAGTTTTTCTTCCGTGTACAAAGTGTGTGCAGTGAGTTACTGAATATCACTTTGCATTTTCGCTCATTACTTGGCCATACAATGTCCATTTCTGCAAATTTGAAGAGGGTGCGATGAAAAAACCCAAAATTGTGGGTGATTTGACAGGGAATGAATAACCCATTTATGTTTGTTCATTTCAACATCATTCAAAATATCACTATAATATTCTCCCAGAGTCCCAATGACATGATAAATCATATTGACAATATCAATGCATTTTGCAACATTTCACTCTTGACTTTGCCCCATATTCGGTTGTAATGCACATTCCATGATATCATATTCATACAAAAATGTCATACCAATGTAAAGGGGTGAAACTAAACTTTCCAATTATACCACATTTATGAATATTAATAAAGTAATAGGAGAGATATGAACACTCAAACTTGAATTTCAGAACTTTTTTGCAAAGTTCTGTGTACAGATCAAACATAATGATAGTTTCTCAATCAGTCAATAAAACACTTTACATCTTCCTAACAATATACAAAAACGTCATTGCACCACCTCAAAATCACAAAGGCACATTTCATCCTCCAAAGAAGATGATAATACGCCATTGACATTCACGCATGACCGACTGAACATCATTCAGAACACTTTATTCTCCCAACAAAAGGAGGGTACGCTGTTGACAATATCAATGCATTTTGCATCATTTCACGTTTGACTTTGCCCCATATTCAGGTGTCATGCATATTCCATGATAAAATATTCATAGCAAATGTCATATAAATATAAAGGGGGGAATACAAGCTTTCCCATGATACCAAATTCGTGAAAGGTAGTATAGGAAGAGATGAATGCTCAAACTTGAATTGCGAAACTATTTGTGAGGGGTTTACATGACTGTATACATCACAATGTGGTAATTTAAGTAAGGCTTACTAAGTATTTCATGTTTTGTTTGTCATGCATTGATGATGTTCTACGGTATAAACCGGGGTAATAAGTTTTGTGATTGCTCTTTCTTGAAATTTCAGCCTCTGGACCAGGTTAGAGAAGCAGTTCCCAAGCATTTCCTTATGCCTGCAGAGAACGACACTGACTCGGGTGAATACGTCGTGCTTTGATGACTCAGGAATATAGTATGATCGTGTTGTACGAACCACTGGTGGATATAGAACTCAAGTGCCACTTATGATGCAAAATCAGCCATTATGAAAAACATATAATAGACTAACACTGTGGCATGGTAAGAATTGCGGAATTTGACCGTCATGTGTCATGTCATGTTTGTTAATTAAAGTCGAACAAATCAAAAGTGTTCAAACTATTAGCGCCTTAAATAAACGTACGCTTCTTACATAAGGTAAGGCTTGACTCCGGCAAAATGTCTTCTTTGTTCGTGACTCTGCATCACTAGCAATATGAATTATGATTTTTATTATACTTCACATTCTGCCCTCGGTAGCTTTTGAACTGTAACTTTTCAAAACCCCCATTATCTAAACTACTGGATTACAAGTAAGCACCAAAACAATAATACGGAACGCACTTAGGGGGGGGGGAGGGGGGGGGGGGGCAAAGGGGCCATCTTTGCTATGCTACTGCCATTTCTATAAAATATCTCGAATCATTCATTTAACGAATTCATATTAATACATGTACTTCCAAATCCAATTTGTGAATATGTAACAACTTTTTATCGTAAATTTGTATTTACCGTTGGTGTATTTGTTGAAGTATAACCAGCAAACACTGCAATGGAATGAAGTATTCTGAAAGAAGTGTTGTATGGATTTTTTTGTTTCTTCGAATGTTCACTCTGTCTTGTTTGAAAATATGGGGGCAGTAATTAGGCATTTATTTTCAACCAATGATCAATATGTATAATTACCCAGGAATTCCCAATACATGGTTAGTCATTAACGTACATTGTATATAAACCCCTCAAAAAAAGTTTGGAAACTCAATTTTTATCGATTATATCTTTTTTCTTATCTTGGTTATATTTGGTATCACTAGAAAGAGTGTGTATACCTCTTTAAAATGATACCAAATTTGTAAGCATCACGAGTACGGGGTATGCGCAGTATATTTGAGAATGGGGGAAGGTCAGAAGTGAAATGTCACAAAATGCACCAACAAACTTCAGTCGGAAGGTCTGACACTCATATCACGGTCTTTCTCAAGATCAAATTCCTGAATATCTTGACAATGAAGAAATACTGTTGAATATGGTATCAGAACAAAGCTTGTTTAATTATCTTTCCAATGACACCTCACTTGGAATGATTATGAAAGTCGGGTAGGCACAATAAAGGTAAATATTGGGGAGGATCGACAGTGAAATGTAAACAAAATGCATTTGATTGTGTGAAATTGAAGGCGTTGCATCCAAAAACGACTTTTTGTAGAGTAGTACTTAGTACTTTACATAATCGTTATGAAATTCAACATCATGTTGAAGCGTGTCAATTTGTCAATAAATGAATGCCCCATTCATAATGACTATGTGATTGAGATGTGTGTACCTAGTACCTCTAAATATATGTGGCTCAAAATGACACGTTGGCAGGTCGATGTTTTGTTGTTTGATAACACGAAAGGCCATGAAAAATAAATTGTTGGATTGGCCTAACCCGCCCGACCCTAAAAATACCGGCGCTAATGCACGCCGACCCTAGAAGTTTTTTCTGAATTTAATAATTGCAATAGAATTTTGAATTTCGATGTGTTATGTGTGTGTTTTTGTGTATTTGTGCCGACAAAAAAAAAAAAAAATCCCGACCGACCTACCCTAATTTTTGGTTGCCCGTTACGCCAATCAAACAATTTTTTTTTGTTGGCCTAACCGGGCATACCTACATGGTCAAAGAGGCCGCTAATATGCCAGTTCTGGTCAGTTTGCATAGGTTTGGGGAACTTTGATGCAATTTTGAGACATCAAGTTTTCTTTTAATGCACACACACGTGGAACATAATCATTGCAAATGAGATGTCATATTAAAGGTAATTTAATGAGGTTTCTGATATTGCAAAACGTAATGATGATACAGTTATGAATAATAAAACCATATCTTACCGAAATCTTGGAAAGAAGAAGCCACGGTCTTAATTTCATAGGATTAATACGCCCCCATATCCGGTTTCACTGCGCACACGCCAATAGCATAATTGTTTCAGGTGAGACATAATTTCAAGGAAAAATAAACATACTTTCACATGATGCTAAATTTACTGATAATTATGCAATGTAAAACTCCAAAACATCTCCAATGGTTGATTTTTTATGCAACACCTTCAATTTCACAACATTTCATATTCGACCCTCACCCATATTCAGCTGTACCATACTTAACCTGCTAATAAAATTGTTACGGACATAATCGTATTGAAAAGATAGGCAAGTGGGCTTTAAAATGATACCAAATTTGATCATTTGAACGCGCTGCAATCTTCAACTTGAAATAAATAACAAATAATGTACCATTTTAAAGAGAAATCATCATGCAATGCAATGACACTAACAAAAATAAAATACAATTTGACAATAACAGGCAATTCATACTTACGTCTAGCACTGGCTCAGCACTGGATAAATCCAATGCTAGACGCAGATATGAATGGAATGTCTAGCATCAGTCTGTGCCCAGCCTGGCATAACTTTGATCCACTGTTGATCCACTGTTGATGCTAGACACCTCGTCTAGCACAAGGTTGCGCATGCGCATTACGGTATTGCGCGTTCAGAATTTGCAAGTCATCGTTACGTCACAATAGAAGTGTACTAGTGCGCATGCCCAGTCATGTCCTAGACAGCTTTTCGATCCATTGTTGTATTTATACTTGCGCGTCAGTTATCCACTGTTGATGCCGAGTATGAATGGTCGGCTTTTTCGTCTAGCTGCACTGGCTCGGCAGTGGATTTATCCAGTGCCGAGCCAGTGCTAGACGTAAGTATGAATTGCCTGTATGAGTAATATTATTGATCAAAGTTGAGTTTCCGAACTTTTTTTGAGGGGTTTAGTAGGCACACAACCCCTACACATACGTTCAACCTCTACATATATAGGGTGGTATTCTAATATTTGTCCTAAATATCTTCCTTAGTAAGTTAGGAAGTCCTTAGGAAGTGCAAAATTGCTTTTGGCCACGCCAACAATGCAGCTGTGAGCCAATGACTGATGTTGTTTCATTTACAAGCATCCAATCAGAAAGGAGAGGAAAGCCATATAGACTATCATTAAAGTGTAAAGTGTAAAGTATGTGCAAATGCGCTTGCTGTATTGTCTTTGATCTGCGCCATGAACGTACAGTGCGCGCTAAATTTGTCTGCGCTCATGTAACGGCCACTGGTTTTGTAGGTCACTGCTATGTCTTTTACACAACCAATGTGAGTTAGGGAAGGGGTCTGGCTTTCCTAAAGGCCTAGAAATTCCTTCCTAAGTGTATTTTAGAATACCAATTTGTCCTAAGTCGCTAATTTGCATAAATTTGCATATTTTCCTAAGTTCTTGCCTAAAAATTTAGGAAGTAACATATTTAGGAAGGATATTGGAATACTACTTAGGACAAAATCATGACTTAAGAAGAAATTCTGACTTGGGGCAAATTTTAGAATACCACCCATAGCTGTACAATGTTTCCCGATAATTGTTACAGCGGTCGTGATGTTCATTCTATTCAAGGTCTCGGATATGACGTACTGCCTATATGTATACAGTATATATGGTTGCTTTAGTGGTTGCTTTAGTAGTAAAATGTCGTATTGTATAGTTATTGTAAGCATAATCGTGTTAACCAAAATGTGTAATGTAAATGTTAATTGCAGGAGTATACCAGTCATGGCAACAGTTCGCATAATGTTAATAACACGAAATCTGTATATTTATCTGATTCCAGATATTTTCTAATTTGTACTTGATGCTGTCTGCTTCATATAGAATTATTTGTTTTTTAATATCACTTTAGAATGTTCTCGCAATGTGATTGGTTGAATTCAGGTCACATGACATTCATGAAAATATACCATTGCACGATTTTGACGTCATTATCATTCAACAAATTTGGTATTTTTTTGTATTTTTCTTTAAATATGGTGATTCTTATGAAACAAAACTGTGTTCCTGGTACATTATACATGCTAAGATTAAATACATTTACACAATCTCTGATAAAACAACAGGATAATCATGAAAATTGATTTAGTTTTACCGTTTTCAATGTTTTTCTTTGCTTTTACCTATTTCTTTGTTTTTCTTTGTTTTATTCTTTATATATTGTATTGTTTTATGCAAATGAGAATGTAATAAGTTTTATTCACCATGCCAAATGGGAATACTAGCAGTACATGTGAAAAGATGGGTCTAAAACTGCAACATAAAAGGTGCATCTAAAAACTCTAAAAGATATGTTATATATGGAAGAATTTAAAAAAAATGAATTTTCAGTGACACGCGATCGCAAAATGTTACATAACACCCGGATCGTTGACCCGGTGTGCCCAAATTTGGTATCAAAAGATACGCAAGACTCTAAGGAAAAGAGTCATGAAGTGGCACTGAAAAATATTAAACTTTGCAAAGTAATTGCTAAAATAGAGTAGGGGGGGGGGGGGGGCTAAATCTGTATCATCATTTATAATGATGATTGTGTTCAAATGGTTACCAACAAAATGATGACAATTACTCCTGTCAGTACATTAGGGCTAATGCAAGGTACCTAATAACAAAGATACAGTTTGAATGGTCGACGAAGATTTGTGAGATTTTATATAGCTATGTCAATCTCCACTGCTAATCAGAATACCTTATATTTGATAGATCTACTTAATCAATCCGATAGCAGTGTACATACAATTTATATTGTTAAGATATGACGTATTTGTAATGCTAATGCAAAATACCGGAAAGAAAAAAATCACTCTTTTCCGATGACGTATATGACATCCATTTATTTGTTATGTTGAATGCTGATGAAAAATATTGACAGGGTGACTGGTGAGAAATAAGCACTTTGTATACCCAATAATGTTCTACGACATGTGAAGTATATACGTTACATTTGAAGGCATATTGAACAATATAATAGGATGCTACATAAAGATGCCTGAATATTTTTGGTACATTCAATACCTCCTGACAAAACCTTCTTCACACATTAATTCAAAACAATTCCACACATTTCAGTGAGTGACAATACAAACTCAAACTTTGGGTAGTACATTACCCAAAAGGACATGGAAAAAAACAAGAGTCCTTGTGAAAAATATTTCTCGTAAACAGGAGTCATCTGAAACAAATTGTTATTACTGTATTACACCATTGACAGTGTCTTGGAAACTGGTGTGGGGTATCAAATATTGAAATATGTGTGTTTGGTTTTAGTAGAAAGAACAAAAACCTAGTTAGTAACGTTACAGTTTGTCCGTCCAAATTAAAATGATGTTTTTAGCATGAATATGCATTTCAAATTCATAGAGGAGACACTGGTTGGTGTGCTATGAAGTGTTTTACAGTATCCAAAAGAAAAAAATGAAAAAGAAATTATACATTTCTTTAAAGTGCTAAAACTGTGTTTAAAGCATGTGTAGATCCACATGTGCCATTTCATGTATAGTTCTATTTCTCTGGACACGACAGTACGTGTGATTTAACCCTAAAAAGGCCGGGCTATTTGAGGTCTTTCTACGGCCGGGGGGGGGGGGGGGGGGCATTATGCCCCCCCCCCCCCCCCTTCAGATCTCGGCGGCAAAGCGGCCGATCGCCGTGAAAATTTGCACGCATGATAAGTGAAGTGTACATAATACAATAGTAATTTCATTCTTTTGAAAAATTCATTAATTTGCATATTCATGGTAATTTATGCAAATAAGGTCATACAATTCATATGTTTACCCATAAATCATATATTCTTCATAATTAAACATTGGAATTTTCACTACATATATTCTTTAGAGCATTGGAATGATAATACAAAAAAAAAATTTGGAAGAGCCAGGTTCTTCATTATATTTTCTATTGTTTTGATAATTTCTTATGTATTTCTTTGTTTTTTACTTATGTTTTTTATTGTTTTTGTTGTTTATTTTATTTCCAACTATAATTCAACTATTTTGAACCCCAAATGCAAATATATTAAATGTAAATAAGACCAAATAACCAATGATATACCTCTTTTTATGAAAACTGATATTTCCGCATGTTTTGTACACAAATCTCGAAATTGAGCGATTTTCAGGCTTACATGCATAGACAAAAGGTCACGTGACTTTGTAACTGTAGGTCCGATTTTAAAAAATGTTGTTTTAAAATATGCGCAAGACCCAAAAGAAAAAAAATCACCAAGCAGCGGCGCGTTATCCTACCACGTTTTGGAGCAATCGAACAAATCGAAGAGGGGGGCCATTATGCCCCCCCCCCCCCCCAGCCTTATTAGGGTTAAATGTGTGAAATTAAAGCTCTCTCTATTTAATTGTGATGCCTGAGATAAAGAAGCTTGAACCAGAACCAGGATTTGAGAAAAATGAAATAGAATATTTGATTGAATGTCCCTCTAATCATGGAATTGCCCTAATGTATTTTGTATAACCATACTGCGCCTCTTGGCGAATTACCATGATATTAAGTTGTTCAACATGTTAGGTAGATTGATTTCCGAATTACTGCATACAACAATCATGATTATTTCAATTTTGGAATCGGTTGAGCGGTCTATCAATGTGTGTCTTATTGTGTTAGTAAATTACCATGTTACAAAAGGGTTATATGAGTAGATCAATAAATCAATGAATTACTTGTTTCCTACTATATACTTTGCAATACCCATGATAGGAGTGTATACAACCTTCAGGTTTCCACATAAGCAATGAGTTTAATGTAGCGGAACGGGATTCTGGCTCTGCCTGGGTTAATGGAGAGCTACATTAAGATGGTAATTTGGATATTTTGGGAGCGTCGCGCACGGGGGTATTTCGTTGTTATATAATTATGGTGTCGCGGGTTCCAGACACTGGTCTTTGTTAGAGCATAGTCAGAATGCTTGGGTATTGTCTCGTTCTCGGAGATGCTGTTGGTGGGCGTGACTTGGGTGAATCTTGGAATGTGGGTGTTGTTGAATGATGCACGTGGGTTGTATCCAGGATTATGTTTGGATGGGTCCGATTGTGGAGGTGTATAATGTGTGTGTTTGTGCGTATGTAGGCCTATACGAATGTGTGGTGACGTGTATGAGATTTGTGTGTATCGTGTTTTGCCACGTGCAGTATATCCGAGAACGAATTACGAAGCATTCATACTCATTAATGAAGTTCCAAAATAAGGGAATTAAAAGGGGTGGATTAATGTCGCGCATTGCGTCAAAGTGATGAGGTTTATCACCCATAAAGGGCGGGAGATTTGAATTATAGGTGGAAGAGTTTAAGTTGAGTTTCGTTGGAGCTAGAAGAAGCAATTTGCAGCTCCGTGTTTTAGTTCTCTTCAATTCGTTAGTTTTCAGTTCGCCCAGCTCAGAAGATATAATTTGCTGTTTGACTCTTATTTCATCAATAAAATAACATGAACTTCTAATTTTACGCCGTTTCGTGTCTGCTATTATTCCGTTATTTTTCGTGTTCTGCGTGTTTCTTTGGCGCGAGAGCGGGGGGTGAATCCCAGAACTGTGGCCCCCTGGGCCCCGGCGGCGCGTCGACCGCTGTCTCCCCCGCCCTTCCGCGTCATTAAGATATTAGGATGGCATATTGTTTAGCCTGGTAAAGGTTATTGACATTTGATACCACTGCAGATTTATTGATCCTGTCCATAATTCAGAATTTTTGAATATCGACGAAACATTCACATTATGAATTCAACTGCATGCCGTATTACTACGTGTATGCAGACGTTGCATCCACGTACGTTTATAACGTTCATGACATAATGAATATTATGATTTATAACTCAATTATTCATGTTATCCTTGTAACGCTGTATCAATATCTCTACTTTGTATACTGTCCAAATATCCGTTGAGTTTGTATCACATGTTGATTCTGTTTCCCTATTTCAAAACATAAACTTAGTGACATAATGATAATGATAATGATAATAATGGTGGCTACTTATAGCACACATTCCCAGGGTTGCCAACTTTGAAGCAGAGGTGAGCGTGTGAGATTGAGACATTGCGAGGGAGCGGAGCGACCGAGCACGCGCGGGCCACTAGCGAGGGAGCGAAGCGACCGAGCGGGGGGAGGGGGGTGTCCCCCCTCCCACGGTAGGGAGCTTTTGCAATTTTGAACTTGAAATCGTGCAATCTGATGCATACCTAATGAGGTAAAATAACATTTCATATACAGTCATTAAACAGTCACTATGTTCTGCTAATGATAGGTTTACACCATGTCCCCAGCGGCCACGGCAGCCCCGTTTGCCCAAAACGTAGTGCGCCATGAGATTTTGACAAATGTTTCCTCTGTATTCAAGTTTTGTTAGGTCTTGCCAAGTTTTCTCACGGTCTATATCATGGTCTACCACGGTATCCGTGACGGGCCGTGGGGGGAAGAGCCTCTTTCCCCCACTGATGTGCGTTTACACCATGTTCCCGGCGGCCACGGCAGCCCTGTTTCAGGACACCGTGGACAAAACGGGATGGACGTGAGACAACGCGGGAGGACGGAATGGGCAAACGTGATAGGCCGCAATCCGCGATTGCCGTGGATGCCGGGCCAGATTTTTAAACTGTCAACAAATTTGCCACGGCAGTCACGGTGCGGATGAGAAGCCTAGCAGGCCAAAGTAAAACGGGGTGAACGCAACAAAACGTGACAGTACGTAATAGGCCGTAACAAAACTTGGGAGGCTGTCCGTAATAGGACGGGAAAGGACCGTGAGATGTCGGGGAATGTTTTGTTACGGCCTGACACGTTTTGTTGCGTTCCCCGAGTTTTACTACGGCCTGCTAGGTTGCGGTGGCAAATTTGTTGACAGTTTAAAAATCTGGCCCGGCACACACGGCAGTCACGTTTGCCCATTCCGTCCCCCCGCGTTGTCTCACGTCCATCCCGTTTTGTCCACGGTAGCCTGAAACGGGGCTGCCGTGGCCGCCGGGGAGCGTATATTTTTTTGACACCACTGTTCGACCATGTTCGCTCAAAACGGGCCCAAAACGCGCTGGTAAGCCAAGACTAGAGCCTGCTGTATGCCATATAATTTATATGCATTATACTCTGCGACTCTGCGATATCGATCTATCGAAGACAAGTCCAAGGGCGAGGGTGACCATTAATTAGTGGCCGATCTCGATGCGGACTACAACCACGACGATGAGACTTGGAATATTCATCTAGGCGTAGATACAATGCACTCACAGTCACCATGGTGTGTGAAACTACGATTTTATTGAGAAAATGGCTAGGCTTTTGATGCACACAGCAGGCGCTAGTCGCATACAGTAGGCGCTAGTCTTGGCTTAACAGCGCGTTTTGAGCGAACATGGTCGAACAATGGTGTAAAAAAAATATACGCCGCCGGGGACATGGTGTAAACCTAGCATTACCAAAATACAGGTAACATCGTACGGCGCGATCGTACTTCCGGATATATCGGAAGCATGCATGCCATAAATGATTTCGATACCTACGGAGACGAGAGGCTGGCGCGCCCCGAGTGCGCCGGGCGACGTGTTCATCTAGCTAAGGTGCAATTTACGCAAATCCGGCTGGTGTACCGGGCCGGGTGTACGTTCACTGGCCGGTTAGGCGGATTTTGCCGGGAAAACGCGCGTATTATCATTTTGTTTGCACGACGTACGGAACGCCTGAACGTTAATATACGTATTTATATGCTTTTTTTTTTTTTTTTTTTCTCCAATATGCTTCTAAAGGCGTGTGATATTAAGAGATCAGCATGGATCACTTTAAGTTTATAAGTTGTTCCTTTTCTACATTTGTAATGTCCTTCCATTTCCATATAAATCTTTGTTGCTATTTTATCACAATTGTACATATTGTTGTTCCTTGTTGTTTTCCCTTGTAATATTTTAACGGAATGATGAATAAAGTTTCAATGTCATTTAAATTCATAATGATGGTGTGCAGGTAATGCTCGTTTCTAAAACATCTGACAATGGTGAGTGGTGCGGATAACAATCAGGGGCGGATCTAGCTTTTTGCTAAGGGGGGGTTTGACCCAATGACGATGCGGAGCATCGATTTCTTTTTGCTATATTGAACCCCCGTAAGTGATTTTTGTTAACTTTTTTCACTTATAGCCGCGAAGCGGCGATTTTTTTTGCTATTTTGAACCCCCGTAAGTGATTTTTTTTGTCACTTTTTTCACTGATACATTTTCACTTGGCAGCCCAAGGGGGGGGGGGGGGGGTTAAACCCCCTAACCCCCCCCCCCCCCCCCCCCCCCCCCCCCCCGTAGATCCGCGCCTGACAATGATGTCGCTGCATCTATAGTTGTCATATTTATGCTGATATTGTTGATTTGTATGATGGTCATTGCAAATATATAATATGCTGATGATATTCATGGTGGTAGAATTGACAATTGTAATGGCGATGGTGACGATTATGATGATGAGTATGATTACGCTGCAGCCGATAGTGGTATTAGTGACAATGATAGTAGTACTACTCATTATTGGCTAAAGGCATGATGGGGAAGATTTTCGTGATGAACTAAAATAAAGTTGATGATGACGACGACAACGAAGATGTCTAGGTAGCCAATATATAAAGTTGCCTGTAGTTCCGGAGGTGGTGGTACTAATAAAGTACTGATAAAGTGGCAAGGTGATGATGATGATAATGATCGATGTCGTTGATGGTGATGATTATGGCGATGATGATGATGGTGGTGTTGATGATGATAGTGATGATGATGGTAATGATGATGGTGACGATGATGATGATAAGGAAGATGATTGTGATACTGCGTATGCTGCGTAACAGCAGTGTTGCAGCTGATGATGGGATGGTGGTGGTAGTGGTGCTGCTATGTTGATGTCGATGGTGATGATGATGATGATGATGACAAATGGTGAGGTAGGAATAACTCATGGTCTATGTTGTGTGAAGCTTGTGATTACTTAACAAACTGCAAATAAAGTTGAGAATCAATATAAGCAGACAAGAATATATCAAGAAACGGGTTACAGAGTTCAAATAGCCAATGGTACGGGATTGGAAAGTGTCACAAAGTGATCATAACAAGACTTGAAATGGGAAAGAATGCTTTCATGAAGAAGATCTAGGAAACCTATAATTCGAAGTATACATCTTAGACTGAAGATGGGACTAATACAACCTCGTGTATGGTTCTCCCTTCTACATTTAACTAAAGCATGGACCATCATGAAAACCGACATGAACAAATATGAGCCATTTGATACCGTATGCGGTCTTGCCGTCTTGGATACGCATTCCGGTTTGAGATCAAATTGAAAACACAAGCATGACAAGGGAGGGAGTTGAAGAAAGGAGGACATTGAATGGATCGATTACACAGTCAATTTCGCGATAACTTAATTTGTCTTAAACTATACTTGTCCATTTTGTATCATAATTTCACACATCACATAATACATTGACTACAACGACATACTATCCAAGTTTAGTTGAGTTGCGGGCGCTACATACATTATTTTTGTGAGATAATGACAAACTGAGTCTCTAATTCGGAAGAAAATACAATTTGAATGACAGAAAAAAACTTTATTTGATCAAAATCGGTTCATAAATGGCTGAAATATCGCAAAACATAACAGTTTGTAATAGTTTTGTTATACAACTATCAGCTTATAATGCAATAGTGCTGGTTTTGGTAACTAATATTCAGTTTAACCAAAACTATAATCTCTTTAACAAAACTCATCTATCCCTTTAAAGGGACTTAGTAACAATGTCCAAATCCTCAACATCCAATTGGAATGCTACCTGCCCCTCAAACCTTGTTGTATTCGTTTTAGCAATACAAGCATGGAACATGGTTCGGTTTTCGAATATCCCTTTCGTTAAAAAGATGTTTACTATTGAAGTGTTCAGATGTTAAATAATCCACTGGATCGTCGAAACCGTGCACGAAGTGAGTGCAATGAGTTAGTGAATATCACTTTGCATTTGTGCTCATTACTCGGCCATATAAAGACTTCTATTTAACTTTAAATTTTCACACAACACTCAGTATTAACCAGTCATCAATTTGTGCACATGTCAACAAAGTTACTAGATCCTTTTAAACCACAACCAGCATCATAATCTTCCCGCATTGCCACGCATCCAGTGTTCTCCAAACTTACAATTATGAGTCTCTTGATGGCGTAAACATAAGTTGCCATAACATGCAACATCACAACAGTGCACATTCCCAAAATGACCTATTATTAAAAGTTTGACAATAACAAAGGGTCCAATAGTATGCATTGCATATGCATGCATACGCAAAGCCATATTGCGTATATAGACGTGAACTGTTCACTTCACTATCAACATTAAGGTTTTAAAGGAATGTTGGGTTGATTTCCAGTGCATTTTGGTGCAAGAATCGTTATATCAATTATGAAAATTTACGTCTAGGACCGCCATTTGAGAGACGCGAATGGTACAGACGAGAGGGGGCTTTAAAAGTAATTGCGAGGTACAGACAAGCTTTTGCGATAAAAATGCAACGATGCATATTTGATCAAATATCCGTTAAAAAATGGTATACAATAGTCCGTAGGTGTTCCGTAAACAAAAATAGATCGGGCAGGGCTGGTTAATTCGTAAGCATCTATCGCGTCACGATGTTAAAGACGTTGCACTTTCGGAGGCCAACGTTTGTCCACTATGCACTTGCTCCATACAATGTGCGCCACAACCACAGCCACACCCGATCCTAAGGCCATCGATCCAGGGAGCCCCAAAGCCTGCTGATAACTCCCGGTTTTATCCAGGATGTAACCTGTATAATTAAACAAAAGGGTTAACGAACAAGGAAATGTCACTCACTGAATAAGTGTAACAACACGAAATTATGAAAGATAAGAGGGGGGGGTTAAAATGAGCATTGAATCCGCTCAAAAATGATAGAAATGTTTGAGTAATTTTAAATAAATCAAATTCACTTTAGCATGTATGGGTTTAACATTTAAAATAACCAAAATAACCAGAAATTCAAGTTCCGAGACAAATGTGTAATGAAAGGGATGTAATAAGCTATTCATGTAGTATATGAGTATGTAACCTATTATATGCATTTTCCAGTGCTTGGTTTCTATTTTACTCGTACAGCCCTTTTCTACCACATTGATGGCGTAACACTACAGATGGCGTAATCGTTTGCACAAGAACACGCTATTCAGGGTGGCCCAGAAAGAATGCAACACCTACGATCGTTCATATCATCAACATCATCGACCAAATGTCATTGTTTTTTTTTATTTGATCAGGTCGAACATTCTTTTTCAAACAAAATGAGCATTGATGTTGGGTAAGGCGTTGGGATCCTAGGGCCATTTTTTTCTGAGGCAATGTTGTTTCCTAAATTTGCTACTTTTTCGTCTCCAGCGATCCTCGGAACACTGAGACATTCTCGCTCCACGGCCTGTCATAGAATTAGCTGTTGAACAGCGCGATGTTGCGTAATCGATTACCCCGTACGGTATGGCTCATATTGTCTTCCTTATCAAAGGGAGAGCAGTCATGCGGTTCTTCTGTACAACTAATTCTACGGCAGGCCGTGGGGCGAGAATGTCTCAGTGTTCCGAGGATCGCTGGAGACAAAAAAGTAATACATTTTGGAAGCGACATTGCCTCAGAATTGCCTAGGATCCAAACGCCTTACCCAAAGTCAATGCTCATGGTATCATTTTCAGTGTTGGAAAAAGAATGTTCTACCCAATAAAATAAAAAGCAATGACATTTGGTCGATGGTGTTGATGATATTAACGATCGTAGGTGTTGCATTATTTCTGGGCCACCCTGTATAAATCGAACCTATTATTATCAATTTAAAACTGTTCGGCAGCCCCAAAAATAACTCTGTCAAACATAATTCATGTATATAATTGCAACATCGTTTGGCTTAGTGCAACCCAGCTTTTGTTCGCGATATGTATTAAGAAGTGACGACTCATTTGCTTACCAGACCCGAGCGAGCTGATCATGATGCCAATGCAGACGGACAGGAGTCCCATCCCCAGAGCTCCCGGGAACCGATCCAAGCGAACCATGTGTCGAATGAGAACGGCTTGAAGGGGCATGTAGACACCAGAGCTAATTCCCACCCCGGCAGCGCAGGCGACCATGAGCGGGTAGTTGGAGGTGCTGGGCATCACAATCACGCAGAGGCCATCAAGGATGTGAGCAGCAGCGTACAACAGCGCCTGGTTGGATGATAATATTTAATTGATTCATTGAGGGATTGGTTGGTTTGGTTGATTGATTGATCGTTTGATTCATTGAGGGATTGGTTGGTTTGGTTGGTTGATTGATTGATTGATTCATTCATTGAGGGATTGATTGGTTTGATTGATTGATTGATCGATTAATGCATGCATTCATTTATTTTAACCCATGAGGGCGCACATTCGGGCATAATTTTGTATCTTAAAGGCCGCCTCCACCCAAAATTAATGTTCTTAAAAATAAAAGTTACATTTTGAATAGGCCATTCCACCACAAAGTTTAGAACAGTATTTGTCCGGGAAAAATGTACAACTAGAAAAAAGCATCACCATACTACAACTATGTTCACGGGTCTGCATACGAAGGCTACATTTTGTTTAGGAGGAATGCATCATCCGTGATTATATTATTGTCTCCAAACGTACACGTGAATAGAATGGCGCTCTCGCGTACGTTTAGCGCTTACGGAACCATGAGGTCATGTAGGTTCCGTAAATGGTGGTAATTAGTTGCATTGTTTATGTATTACACAACCCTTTTGGAAAGGTTGGGTATCTATGTGATATCACACAACGGTGCGATAACAGAACATATAATTATGTGTTTCAGTTGTTTCTTAATTGCCTTATTTCCCCCTTTAACCATTTCAAACCATTTCGATTTATAATGCTATACACATGAATTTTCATAAATACATATCAATACCATTGCAATATATAACCATCAATTTGTTTATGTAGTAGCCCACCTGATGTACGCATCCCGTCTTCAAAAGAAATCCATGAGTCGCTCTGGCAACGATACTCGAGACTCCAACCACTGATACGAGTAGCGTCGCTTGAATGGATGGAACGCCTCTCAGCATGGCGGCCGAAGCGACGTGCGCCATGAAAGTCCCGAAGGCCCCTCCACCCAATATGTATATCGGTAGGAAGCACGCGAAGACGCGGTTCTCCCACACCAGGGACAACCCCGTTGACTGGGTGCACGTCCTCAAACCCTTAGCGAAGGATAATGTGTGCTGTTCATCGACATGTGAACTACAGTCTGCGTGTATAATGTCTATAGTCTCGTGTGTTTCCACATCGATGTCTGCGCACTCGGAACGCTCGGCCGGGCGGGGAGGGTTTGTCTTCAATTCATCGTCGAAGGGTAGGCCTACTGTGCCTCCCTCACCACTTTTTGGTGAAGGAGAATGCCTGTGTGTAATGCCCTTCGTCCTAGATCGTTCAATGTCGATGTCCATAGACTTGGTCACGTGACTATTGCTATCGTCTAGAGTTACTACTTCCCTTTCACTCTCGTCGCTGTTTCGAATAACTCCTAGATCTTCATCAAAGATTATTTCATTCCTATCAATATGCACTTCGACGTCAGTAATGTCCTCTGTAAATATGACCCTTCCATTACAGATTGGAATGGCTTCCAGGTCTAACGGTACTCCAACGTTTAGATGACAAGAACTTCGGTCGCTTTCTAATTTCCCTTCTTTATTATTAGCACCATCTGTATCAACGTGCACTTCATCCTGTGTTGTAGGAACAAGTTAATTGATGACGTCAAGACCGTCACCTGCCAATGTCGTAACCAAGGCAACCGCTTCAGGCATGTCAGAAGACGTCTTGGAAACCATTGCGTCTCCAGCATGTCCAAGGACTTTTCCATCCCTTTCACTACTCTGCTGATGATCGTCAGCGTGCTCTCTATTGGGTTTCCTCGTGGTTGTTTCGTCGCGCAAGGTCAACAGCATCGCTAGTGGTATCTGGTGAAGCTGGATCGCCCCCATTACGACCAGGGCCCCTCGCCACGTTAACTGGTCGACGAGCACGTAGAACACCATGGGCCAGACCACCATACCGACCCCAACACAGTCCTGTCGATGCGATGCCGTTCATCAAGGCGTTACGCCTTGATGAACGGCAGTTATCCTGGAATTTCTGAGCGATGACGATGACAGAGGCAGCATACTAAGACTGCTCCGTCCCGATGCCTGTGGCAACATCACGAAAGAGAGTTGCCCAAAACTACACTAAACTAATTCGACAACATTGAGTGTCAGGCTGCTTATCATTTTGCCTTTTATAATGAGTTCAATGATTTTCACAATGTGTTCGATATTAAGTAAGCCATAGGATATAATAAGCGAAGTGTAACATAAATTGTTGAGTGTAAGTCCGTTTCATAATTGACTACCAATGTTATGATATAATACAACATGTTTGCAGGCAGTGCGTGTATGCATCACTACTTAGCACTTCGACAGGCGGAAGGGGTGATTGTCCTGCCACAATCATGTTGGCATTTGTGTCACCAATCCCCATTAGCACGAGCTTAAAATGCAAATTGCAGACCTTCGTATACAGTCAGTTGTATCAGTAACATATTCCTATATACTAGTGAAACCTATGTCTTATTACTCTACTATGTTACTGTGGTTTTGTGAAATAAACCGTTCTGAGTCACCAGCAGACCATTCTGGTACGCACGGTTATTGCATGAGGTAGCAATTATAATGAAGCATTTTGAAAGTAGTTTGTACCCGTTTTGACCTTATATATATATATCTTTTTAATATATCAAAACAAAAAAATGTGTTATTGTCCGATTGGGGCTATCGCCTTTATACAGCAATGCTATCTATGCAAAAAGGATTTTTTGGCATACGTCATCTTGGTTTCTGGGTGTTCAAGGGGCATCTACAACATGACATTTATTACAGCTGAGAATAGAGAACACATGTTGTCAGATACATTGTTTAACGTAATGTATGTATTTCATCTTTACTAACCAAATTGTGTACACAATTGTACAATGCTAAATATATTATTCATTCTAAATATACCAGCCAAATAGGTAAACGGCTTCTTAGCAATGGCTCTACTCAATTATATAAAGGGATCTAGTAACTTCGTTTACATGTGAAAAAAGTGATGAATGGTTGATTCAAAGTATATTGTTGTTATCTGATATGTCCACTGGGTATTGTGTGAGGATTGCAAGTTAGATGGACGTTATATGGTCGAGTAATAAGCAAAAATGCACAGTGATGTACACTAACTCATTGCACTGACTTTGTACACGGTTTCGACGATCCAGTGGATAATTGAACATCTGAACACTTCAGTCGTAAATATCTTTTTAACGAAGCGAAATTTGAAAAACCGAAACCTGTCCCATGCTTTTTGTGTTAAAACGAAGAGAACCGCTATAATTCCCATTGGATTTTAAGGATTTGGACAATGCTACTCATTCCCTTTAAAGATTGATTCATTTCCTTCTTTAAAATGAGCTTGGATTAGTCTTAAAGATAGTTGAATGCTTTAACATGTTCGATATGACACCATAGCCTGAAATAATGCTTTATTGCAACATGGTTTACATAAAGATCCAAGATGCACCTTTATACACCGAGCCACCAAAACTAACTGCATTGTGATTGGCCTACGTTATCAAGATGTGAGACTAGTTATGTTTATCGGGATATGATATTTCCATAGGCGCCGAAAGTGGTGGTGGGGGGGGGGGGGGGGGCAGGGGGGCGGCCGCATCACCATTGATTATCATGAAAGTCAATTGAACATCAGAGGACAAAGGAGAATATAAATTTGCATTGCACATACGATACCCGCTTTGCACGTTACCATGGCAGCGGTAACGCGGTATAAGTGTCGTTGTGGAAATTGAATTATTTTGTACATGTATCATGCACTATAATTAGTAATGCATGGGGAACGTTTATACTGTATGTACCATTCGTGTGTCCCCATATAAAACATGCTAAATGCAGCACAAACCACGACAATAATATTCAACCTCGAAGCATGATAACGTCTCTGATATGTATTGCGGCTGCGTGTTTAACATGAGTGTTCAATTGACCGAGGAATATCTTATAATCGTAACAAACTTGTTTTTTTTTGTTAACGATGAATATAGACAACATAATTGGTGACATTTACTAGCTGGTGTCTTATCGTGTTGTATTTCATGAAATTGACGTGTCGTAATGACACAGCTGTATCAAGACAATCAGGTATCGTAAAATGGTATTATTCATTCGCAGGGCCAAACCGAATTGCAGTGTCATGTACACTACAATACCATGTACAACTAAGTATAAAAGTAATGAATTATTATTACATTGGATTTGGTATAATTTATAGTGAGATAAATTGCGAGCACGTTGCCATTTTGGATGATTTCGCTTTGGATTGACCGATTCATATCATTATACTACTTCAATACACATAATTGACGCATATTTTGCATCGGTTCAGCCCCAAACGCTATTGTAGTAAACTTGTACGATATTACATTGCCAGTGTGAAATTTTTTTTCATATAATTTACTTATCAATGTAGAAAATGTATCATTTGGCGAAAACTAACAACATGAGGGTGATTTGACTCAAATTATTAATGTTTGTTTTTCTTCAAAATGTATCTTTGTATATTTTGATGATTATTCAAATACATGACAGATTGGGTTGCTGGCTACACCCATATACATACATTACATGTTCATGGCATCATAATACTGTCAATGGCATACAGTAAATGTGCAAATTATTAAGTTTCTGTTTATGCATATGTGCGTGGGTTTTGTCGACACTCGACAAAATACTATTGACATGTTTATTTACATTATGGCATATAAAACAAATAATTAATGTTTTGTGTCCATTCTTGCAATGGTACGAATACTTTCATTCGGTGAGAGATGGTATTGTATGTTCCACCTTTCACCTAATGCAAATATTCGTACCATTGCAATAATACACATTCATTATTTGTATAACATAGACATGTCCTATACGTTTATAGTGCTTTGTCGCATTGTGGATTAATACGAGATTTAAAGGACCTAAAGAATGCAACGTACATAGGTCTGTCGAAAAAAAAAAATCCATGAAAATAAGCACAGTAGTGATTTAAGACTAGCTTTCTGATGCCAAATTTCACTTAGCAGCCAGCTTACGCCCCACCCACATTTAGGGTCCGGAATCGGCAGCGTGATCGAAATGCAATTGGCAATTCATTGGCTTACGTCATGACGCGTCATCTACAGAATTTAGTTCATTAGTCCGTTCTTTAGATGACGTTACATGTTGGCGATTTAAAAGGGGCGTTCCCAGGACAATTAGATAATTACTAATTACCCCAAAGTTGATTAATTTCATGAGGAATGACTGCCAAATTCCTGAGTGCCGAATTGTGAAAATTAGGCCATCTAGACGCTATAGTTCCTTCAATAATAACTTCAAAGAGATAGCATGGTACAAGTAAAAAACAATTTCAGAGACTAAAATGTGAACGTTATCGTTCGAAACTAATAGTTATTACTCAACCATGCTCCGTTCAGACAATTTAAAGTTCAGCCACTTTGTATACAATAGGCTACTTCGCATGATATTTATTTGTTAGAATAATCATTCAATAAAGATATATTTTAAAAAAAAGGTCAGTCTAACGTTGGTATACATGTACATTCTAATATTTTAGTGAAAAATCTAATTCGGGCGCCACAATTGATTTTATTCGGATAAATGGACATTTCGTTTGTTTCTAAACTGACTTTGCTGAACCAAACGTTTCGATTCGACATGTCTATTATTTTGAAATATTCCTTCATTCTTTTCCCCCTATGTAAATGAAATGTTTGTTCAAGCGCCCTCTTCACGAATGGTCTGCTGTTTGCAACACAATTGCTCAGCATCAGGATTCCCAATGGCGGAATTTGGGAAGGCGGGATGGGGAAACGTAACCACTCCCCCCCCCCCCCCCCCCTCCCGAATCATTAACATGGGTCAAATCAATCATGTCTCTTTTCTTCACACATCGACAAGTTTAGTAAACATTTCATAAGCCACAATAATACTATGCAAATACTGGTGAAATGTTAATTGAAGGTATACCAGATACAAATTCAAATGATGCCCAAACCCGCATTGTTATAGCCTTAATCTCAGGCTTATTTCCCTTTTTTATTATAAAATAAACGATCAAGCTGTACGCAGCGCTAGACTAATTTAATTGTCGGCAACCATTATTTCGAGTTTTTGAAATCAATCAAATTCCCATGAAAAATATAATTATGTCTTAATCTTCTCCGATTAGATTTTAATTGTATTTTCGTTTATTGAGTTTATTGATCTCGCAACTTTAGAATGCTTACTTTCTCTTTTTTCACTTATTTACTACATTGCCCTATTTCTTGCTCGCTTTCCTTTTTGTAGTATTCTCTCTCTCTCATTTGTCTTACTTTCTCATCTGCTATATACCTATGTCTATAATTAGTATATACTGTACGTGTAGTTTATAATGCTTCCTCACTTTTTGAAATTTTAAAGATTAATGTAAAGTGTTTAAAGAATAATGTGCATCAGTTTGTTGTGCATAATAATTTATTTGTTTACAATTTAATATTTTAATGTATCTTTGAATATCATTGCTATATTAAACTTAATCTTCATTTATTTGGGATCGACTAATACCGTAAAATGTTATTCAAATCTTACACTCATGACGAGTGTTATGCATCGATATCCAAATGGTTTGAAACGCATTACCGCATGCGATTTGTGAGTATTATGCTACCATTTAAAAAATGTTAAAACAAATCCTTGTCAAAGCCACATAAATTAAAAGCTTCTTCGTATCCTATATCTAATTCCAACAGAAATCTGCAAAATTGTTCACGGCAATTGGTTCTTTGTAACAGATCCGCAAAGAACTGCAAAAAATGGCGGAAGCAATGCCTCTTGGGTAAGTAGATCACTATGTAGGGAATTAATAACTTTATTATACCAGGGATGGGAGGTAGAAGTATCGGCTATAAAATGTGCGTTATTAATATTTGCGCAGGATAATTGAATAAGCTTTACCTGTTACAGCGGGCTGGATGAACAGCCTGTGTAAAGAAAACCGTCGAAAACATGGTCTTCATAAAATAGTACCATTTTGTGATTCTTTTTTTGTGTTGAAAACATTCATACACGAAGACAGTATTGTCGAATTGAAACAAAAAATTTATACCCCAAACATTGATTTTAACAAAACAAATATATTTCTTGCCCCGTACAAGCTAGTATGTTTTTTTTTATGGTAAAATGAATCTCGTTTGTTAGGTCAGTTGATCCCCTAAGACTTGCGAAGTAAAGTTACTGTACTTTCTTCTTACGCTATATCTGTTCATGTGCGTCTGCTCACCAAACGGGGCTCTATAGTGGGCAAATACGAAGGCACCAATGTTGTCGTGTTTGATGAAGATTTTTTTTTAAATACAACACCAAATGTTAGGTTTGTTATTGTCATATGTATTTATGTGCTGAACGCCAAATGTAAAACTAAGATAGGATTTTGGAATGTACGTACAATGTATGAGGCCGGGAAACTTGCTCAAGTTACAGCAGAGATGAGACGATACAATTTACACATTTTGGGAGTTAGTGAAAGCAGATGGACGGGATCGGGAAGTATTAAAACCAGCACAGGTGAGACGATGCTATACTCGGGAAGAGATGACAACCACCATTCAGAGGGAGTAGCCATCATTCTGAAGAAAGGTGTAGAAAAGTGCCTGATGGAGTGGAAACCTATCAATAGCAGGCTCATGAAGATAAGGCTGAAAGGGAAACAGATCAACTATCATCCAGTGCTACGCTCCAACCAATGACAGCGACGAGGAAGCTAAAGACGAGTTTTACGATCAACTACAAGCCGAGTTGAACAACGCACCAGGGCATGACATGAAGATAGTGATGGGAGACATGAATGCAAAAGTTGGGAACGACGACACAGGCTACGACAGGGCAATGGGAAGGCAGGGATGTGGAGTCATGAATGAGAATGGTGAAAAACTTCTTGAATTTTGCTCTACCTATGACCTTGTTGTAGGCGGGACTCTCTTTCCACATAAAGACATCCACAAGCTCACATGGAACTCTCCCAACGGACGAGATAAGAACCAAATTGACCACCTGATGATTAATGACACATGGAGACATTCACTTTTTGATGTCAGAGTGATGCGGGGAGCAGATGTCAGTAGCGACCACCATCTTGTTATGGCAGTAGTCAAAGTAAAGCTCAGGAAAACTGGTACCAAAAAGGCAGGACAACAACAATTCGATGTTGATAAGCTGCGAGATCCTAGAGTGAAGAGCTCTTTCGTATTGTAGCTTAAGAATAAATTGCAGGTACTAGCTGAACTAGAAACTGACAATCAACTAAATATGGATGCAGCTACAGATGACGTCAACACCAACTGGGAACAGGTTAAGACAGCCTATTTGAAAACTAGTGAATCGTGTCTAGGAGTCAAAAAGAAGGAAAAGAAAGAGTGGATAACTGATGATACTTGGCAAGCCATAGATAAACGGAGGGGTGCAAAGAAACAAGCCATGGAAGCAAAATCAGACAGACTGAAAGAAAGGTATAAGCTTCAGTACCGAGAGGCAAACAAGGCCGTAAAGACGAAGACAAGAGCCGACAAACGTGCCTTTGTTGAAGACCTTGCAAACCAGGCAGAGGAAGCAGCCAGTAAAGGGGAACAAGGAAAGGTATATACGATTACTAAAATAATTAGCGGCAAGTATAGAGGAACCACAAATTCACCTATTGAAGACAAGCAGGGGAGGCTTCTTACAACAGAAGCAGAACAGGAAGCTAGATGGGCCGAGCACTTTAGCGAGGTGTTGAGTAGACCACCACAGACAGTAGAGGCTGATATTCAGGAGGCAGAGGATGACTTGGATGTCAGCAGCATACCACCAACTAAAGAAGAAGTAATAGCCGCAATTAAATCCATAAAAAATGGTAAAGCCCCTGGCTTTGACAATCTCAACGCAGAACTTTTTAAGGCGGACCCAGAATTAGCAGGAAAAATCCTCCTGCCACTCTTCACAATTATATGGGAAAGGAAGACAGTTCCTGACGATTGGGCAGAGGGAGTTATTGTAAAACTACCAAAGAAGGGATCGCTAAAAAACTGCAATAACTGGCGCGGCATCACACTACTATCAATTCCAAGCAAAATGTTGGCAAAGATAATTATTACCCGCATCACAGATGCTGTTGACCAAAGCCTCAGAAGGGAACAGGCAGGCTTTCGGAAGGGAAAAGGGTGCACTGACCAGATATTTGCACTACGGAATATCATAGAGCAATGCACAGAATGGCAGAGGAAACTTTATATTAATTTTGTTGACTTTGAAAAAGCATTCGATAGCATCCACCGAGACAGCCTTTGGAGAATACTACACAAATATGGGATACCAGAGCAGCTAGTTCTTGTAATTAAGAGCTTTTACACTAACTTCACATGCAGAGTTGGAAACAGTAACCATAAGTTCCAAGTGAAGACTGGAGTTAGGCAAGGATGTGTCATGTCAGCACTGCTCTTCAATATCGCCATAGACTGGGTGATGAGACAGGCAACTGAAGACCAAAAAAGAGGCATAAGATGGACCCTCTTTTTCTACACTTGAGGACCTCGACTTTGCAGATGATCTCGCTCTACTTTCACACACCCACCAGCATATGCAAGAAAAAACATCCAGACTCAGTGATTTTGCCCAGCAAATTGGCTTGAAGATCAGCCAAAAGAAAACAGAGGTGATGACCCTGAACATCTCGGACCCTTTACCAATACAAGCAAATGGGGAAGACCTACCTATAACTGAGGAGTTTACTTACCTGGGCAGCACTGTCAGGCACGATGGAGGCGCAGGCAAGACTTTAAGAACCGTCTCAATAAAGCCAGAAATGCTTTCAGAATGCTCTATAATGTATGGAGATCACAGCAATACAGCACCAAGACCAAGCTAAAATTGTACCAGAGCTGTGTCCTTTCCACTCTTCTGTACGGCTCTGAATGTTGGAGAATGACGAAAAACGACCTCAATAAGCTGTCGGTCTTCCACACAAAGAGTCTGAGAAGAATATGTCGCATTTTCTGGCCAAACACCATTTCAAACAAAGCACTTTATGCCCAATGCCATCAGGACAGCATGGAGAACATCATCATGAGAAGAAGGTGGAGATGGATCGGTCATGTAATGAGAAAGAACATAGATGATATCACACGAACAGCCCTCCACTGGACACCAGAAGGCAAAAGAAAGAGGGGACGTCCTAAAAACACTTGGCGAAGAACTGTGGAAGGGGAGATTAAAGACCTGAACCACACATGGGGAACCATCCAAAGACTGGCCCAGGATCGGAAGGAGTGGAAGCCTTTTGTTGCTGCCCTATGTGCCAGGAGGCATAATGGGCAGTAAGTAAGTAAGTAAGCATGTATTTATGTAGCAAGCACATATATCACGGCATCCGTACCCTATCGTAGTTGTCCGTGATACTAACTTGGTATTAACTCGGGGGAGCCGTGATCTTCGATTTAATTTTTGAACACGTTCAAAAGAGCGGTATGTTAAAGGCATCCGTAATGCTAACGTACTAAACCGAAGCCTAACGTGGTCTAACATAGTTTAACGAAGTCTGACGTAGTCAAACGTACTTCGCTACGTACTCAGACGTACCCTGGCGTACTCTAAGGTATTTCACAGTGCACAACACCAGCATCGGCACTCTTGGTCCAGACATTTTTAAGCACAAAATTAGGCAACTTGCTTAGAACTGCTCAAGGCCGTACAACACCGCGGACTGGCTGCTTACTCCGTGCGGAGTTGCTAAATATACCTTAGTGACGTTATTTAGCGTAGTATCGTGTAGTCTAGCGTAGTGGCTTCTGTATTATACCGTACTCAAGCGTAGTCAGACGTACAACCCCGTACCTGTCCTTGAGTGAGCTGCATCGGTATTACCGAGGTCTAGCGTAGTTTATCATACTTGAACGCACTTATCTGTACTCTTCTATGGCTCATCGCCGCACCTTAACGTATTTAAACGTAGTTTAACCTAGTTTAATGTACGTCTGACCCACATTCGGTTACCCTACAGATCACTACGTCCACTACCGTAAATGTGACTGGCCCATTATCAAACTGAACTACGGGAACTTGTTCAGGACTGTTCCATTACTCGTTGTATATAACATAAGGTACTTGGCAGGTTGAAGGTTTGATATTAATTATTTATATGAAATGGTTATTTTGCTATTACGCTCTTCTTTTAATCTTACAGTTTTCTCCAGTTACTTTCCCACTGACATTTTGTTCCACTATCACATGTTTACCTGACACCAAGAACATAATTGAAGGATCTTGAAGATTCTGAAGAACAATACAGACAGCGGATTGCTATTTCCTAGAAAATCGTTTAATGCTTTGCTAATGGATGTTTGGCGTTCAACATTATTATTTATTATTGCAAATCGCAAATATTATATCAATAAAAAGGATGTTTTTCAAATCCGTTGAAACAGGAGTGCTACATCTGCAGTGGCCTTGTCAGACCTGCTACTCATGAACATTGCTAGGGAAGTTCCGCATGACAGATATCATGTTCTTGGTGCTCAACTTGGGTTCAGCTGGAATGAGGTCGACAACATCCTAGATAAGCACAGCAAGAACACCGACAAGGCAGCACAGGAGATTCTCATGAGATGGAAAGCGAAACACGGATGTGGATCTGAGCAGAACGAGAAGCTTCGAGTTATCTTCGAGTTGGCTGGGTTGGCGTTGCTGGCCAAACGGATTGCATCGCCAACTGAATCACGTAGAGGTGTGTAGAAAATTCTTATACTGCGTTATTGCAGGGTCATAAAACGAAGAGATGATTATCACTACATGGCTATTACAGCAACGAATTATCTAAACAGGTTAAATGCCAATCCCCCCCCCCCCCCCCCACATCACACACACACACTTTCCTCCTCCTGAGAAATCGAGAGTCTCAATACTAAAAAAACGCAACAAGAAACTACCCCCCTAAACAATTGCCCATAATTTCATAACCAAGAATCGTTCATGATTTCGTCTTGCCAAGATATTCCAACGGTAGTCAGAAAAACAATGTGTACAAATAATAGTTGACCATTAATCCATAGTTGAGTGAGCACACATTACAGAAAGATAGTCATATTCAATATTCGCAAAAGTGTCATCATTAAAAATTATTTAGAATTTGAAAGTTGAAAATGCACTGTTTTACAATTTCAATTAAAATAACTAAAGAATACAACGTACTTTGGCGCTTAATCCATAGTGGAGCATGACTTATAAAAATAGGTCTGCCGAAAAAAACTCCATTAATTTAAAAACAGTAGTGACGTAATACTAATTGTCTGAAACCAAATCTCACTGAGCAGCCACTTTACGCCCTCCAACATTTTGGGTCTAGAATCGGCAGCGTACTTGACATGTGATTGACACTTCATAATTATACAGCATTTAGTTTATTAGTCCGTTCTTTCGGTGACGTCACATGTTGGTGATTTAAAAGGGCTCCCAGGACAATTAGATATTTACTAATTACCACAAAGTTGTATTGATTTCAAGGTAAATGACTGACAAATTATTTTTCTTGACGAACAATTACGTACAGAGAGCCTAATTGTGAAAATTAGACCATCAAGACGCTGTAGTGTCTTGAAAATAAAACAAATATAAAAAATGGAATATCAAACAGCAATTTTTCATAATCAATGTATTATTCAGCCACATGTGCTGTTACACAACAATGTACAGGACTTTTGAATTGGGCCATTTTGTATCTATGTTTATTCAGCCATAAAATGACGAATTTCTCTGATTTTCACACAAATCGAACATAACAACTGTGCCAATATCGTGGTCAGATGACATCTTGAAAGAAATATCGGTTAATAAAGTAGGAGCTGTTGTTGAGGGGGGGGGGGGGGGGAGTTATTTAATGTGTTCGGTTTATTTTGATAATTGTCTTTGCCATAGCAACTCATTAACGGAACTTAATGGTTTTTAACAGCTCCAAATATCGCTTAGATGTCCGCGTCTTTAAAGAAGGACGTATGAACTAAAGCGAAAGGATTATCATTAAAACAATAGAAAAAAGTATAAAATCTCTGAAATTACGCCTTTAAACCAATAATATATGGTTAGTAACAAAAATAATCCCTTTTTAAAACAATACCCATGTAGCTTTGTTTATTTTATAGTGATTTACTTTTGTAAATTTTGTTGTTCCAATTCATTCAAATTCGAATGTAACAATTGCTATATTGTATTGTTTATACTATGTATGTTTTGATGTTCAATGTACACTGATCCTTTCAGCACTGCTGCTGATCAGTTTGAAATGTATACCAAAATAAATAAATAAATCACCTTAAAACAATGAAATATTGCTTAAAACAATGGGATCTCATAAAACCAAGATACTAAACCCGATTAACCTAAAAGCCGATTAAGCAATAATCCTAGTTATCCGATTAAGATATAATCCCTCTAATCACATTGTTCGAAAACAATATACGCTCCACGTCATGCTACATTTTACAGCCGTAATCAATAATATAATGAGGGTAATTCAGCAAATCGTATAGTTTATATCCGAATATAAACATCATCAATACTAATAAGACATTAGCGAATGCTGGCTAATTACTGCCTTTGAATAATTCATTTCATTTGTTTTTACATGAAATGGTTTTATAATAAGTTGATATAAATATCCCCTGTTTAAATGTTTTGAACCAATAACACCATGCAGTACCTTGGGACTTAATACGGTGCATTTCACCCAAACTTGAACACGTCGTTAAAAAAGGTTGGAGATGTATTCGCATTGACACCTTCATTTTCTGGAGAAACTGTATTTGTGAATTTGTTTAAGAATATATTTATTATGTACATGTATTATGTCAGTCTGTGTTAGGTCGTAGTCATATGGAAATACGTGCTTTTAGAGCTACCTACTCACTTTTGCTATAATTTCGCATTGGCATCGCTAACTCATGATGATTCTTATGTTAAATGAGACATACATTTTCAAACGAATGGTCAGAAGTATGCACATACAACATTTACTCGGATTATTTCGATGCCTCAATCACGGTGCAATTTTCCCTTTTGGTGTGTCTTACATTTTCCTTCTGCATTTAAAGGTCATCTGGAAGGTGAAGATGTACGCATATTACAAGAGGAACTGAAAAGATATTACCGTCAAAAATACGAAGAGATCAACACTGCACCCTTCGAATACAAGCGACTTGAGCAGATCTACATCAACCTCCTGCTCGAAAAGGGAAAAACAGAGAAGACTGTACGCGTGGAGTACGAAGAACTTGTTCGGATGATGACAGACGCCGACCAGAAATCCCGAATTCTCCTAGTAGGCGAAGCAGGTGTTGGAAAGACAACTCTTTTCGCGAAATTAGCGTACGACTGGGCAACCGAGAAACACCTGCATGATGTCGATATATTGCTTCTCATTCGGCTTAGAGAGAATGAACGCGATCATGATCATGGTCATTTCTTCGGTGACTTCGCAATGCGATGCGTGTCAGATGAGATTGACTTGGACGGGGAACAAGTAGAAGAGTACATCCGAACACATCAGAGAAAAGTTTTGCTCCTCATAGATGGTCTTGATGAGTATAAAGGTGACATGAAGAACCGAAATTCAGCCGTCGTCCAAGTAGTCATAGAGGAGAAATTTAAGCGCGTTCCAGTTGTCATTACTACCAGATCATGGCGAGCTGGTGATATCACTTGTACACAAAATATCAATACGAACTTCAGCACAATTCGAGTTCAGGGATTCAGACAGAGCGACGTGATTGACTATATCCAGAAGTTCTTTGTAGATGATCGTGCCGCAGCAGACAGTCTAATTGAGCTAGTGCAGTATGACAGCCTGGTTCTTGAGAATATGACACCATATCCCATATTCTGTTGCATGCTTTGTCACATGTGGAGGGACGAGTCTAGAAGAGCGACCATTCGCAAATTGCAAACCTTCTCTCAGATCATTGGAGAAATGGTATACTCTCTCGTTGAACATTATCACATCAAGTGCAAGGATAGCGAAGGTACCTCACTAAAGGAATGTCAACAGCAGTGCGCCAAATCCTTCAAACAAGTCGGTGAAGTGGCTTTTCACGGACTGAAGGAAAATCAGCTCATCTTCCAGAAGAAAGATTTCTCTGACGACGGAGCCGTTAATACCGCTTGCAAGGTATTGGTTTTTAGTTGTATGTGTTTGCATGTTTATTTACTTGAATAGTGATTTATATTTAGTTCATGTTCAGAGAGCGCTACAAAGCATACTTTTTGCGAGGAAGACTATGGCATAGCTAGTCATTTTGCAAAGGGGACTACAAAGTGAGAGCGCGTAAGCGCAATACGCTTTGGCTGTTTGTGATCCAGGGGGGGCATTCTGAAAATCCTAGGGAGTTACGTGTCGTAACTTGAAAAGATAAGACGGCGCTATGACACGTAACTATTTGTATTCTGAAAGCAGACTTAAGAACGTCTTAAGTCCATAACATGCATATTAATGAGTGTACAAGAAACGCGCATATCATAACGCGCAACCAATGACAAACTTTGTTTTATAACCAAATCCTGCATAAATGCATATGAATCACACATCGTGAGAGACCCATGCATGCGCACGTGCGTGATTGCATTTGCAAATCAATCTCATAAACGTTGTGCATTCTTTGTAGTTTTGTACAAGGAAGTCGCAGTATTTTGATGAGTTAACAAAATAACGAAGACCTAAACTGATAGCTTCATGAACTTTGTTTATAATGAAAATTAATTGTATTCGTCTTTATAAATCTCATTTCATTTCATTTCAAATTTCATTTCATTTCAAACCAATTTTGTCGGGTCATGCAGTCGATCGACTCAGGATTCCTACGTCCCTGGCAGTATCAGTATTGGTAGGCCTACAATTGGATTTATTATATATTTATTTGTTTATTTATGTATTTCCTCTCGTACTCATAGGGTTGATTGCCCCATTGGTTTTATTTTATTAAAATTAACTTAATGTCTGAATTGTTCAGTTTACCAATCATAACAAAGACACTAACATAATGATATCCAGCGTTCGAAATTGAAATAATATACTGTCACTGTTGAATGACACTGAACAAATCAAATAATACTTGTTGGAGACACTCAAACTACACTATTGATACATCTCATGAACTTATTTGGCTGTCGTAAACGGCCGACACAGTACTTACACTAACCAATTATTTTACAGCTATATCACTTTTAAATAATGAATGTATTAATGTAATTTACAAATGTAAACCAAATAATGTCTTTCTTTTGCACAGTAAACAACTAATTTTGTTTTGTTTCCGTGAAGTCCTATCAATAACATTAACAAGTATGAACATTTTGCAGTCTTTTGGTTGAGTGGCAAAGATCAAAGAGGCCGAGAGCGCATGAACTTTCAAGCGTATTTTTTCAGTCAACGCGCTCAATCTTTGTTATCACGCGCAACTACTCGCAATAAATGTATGTTCTTATTTGGTTACACTTTCGGACGCTCATTGCAGTTTGATAATGTCTTGTTCATGTCATATTGCTATCGTAAATCGTGCGAGTGCATAGTTAAGACCGAGTTAGGACACCTCGGAGGCAGACTTAAGTTTTATCCTAAGTTGTGGCTTTCAGAATACAAATTAGCTCATTTGCATACGTGTCGTAACTTTTTAGCTCATTTGCATACGTGTCTTAACTTTTAAGCTCATTTGCATACGTGTCGTAACTTTAGGATGTCCTAAGTTAGGACATGTCCTAAGTCCTGTTTTCAGAATACAAATATAGTTACGACTCGTAACTTAGGACAAAATCCATGACTTAGGACATGTCTTATCTTTTCAGAATGCCCCCCCAGGCCTTTAACTGAAGATTTGGGCAGCAATAAGCAGCAACAAGCAGCAATAAGGCCGGAGGTGTGTGCCAATGGATTTAGAGAAGAAACATTCGAGGGTAGAAATGTAAATCACATAATTTTCGAAACAAAGCAACGTTTGATTGATGACAATCCGTTTTGAAACTGTTAAAATGTCAACAAATGAAGGCATTAAAGCATTAATCGTGGGCGTTTTTTTAATGTGACAATTCAATGATTACAAATCTTACACACTTTCGAAACCTAATTACAAATCGGCGTTTAAATTACCAAAATCTATCAATGTTATGTTCTATTTTTAAAACAAAAATAAGTTGATGAAATTTGTAGCTCTCTCCAAAGAGAATTGCATCAAAATGTACAAATAAAGTAACAACAATTATTAGCGCGAAAATAGATACATTCATGGATTCAATTAAACTACCTTCCTCGCTCCTAAATTAATAGAAGACCATCCTTACCAAATATTTATTTAAGGTTGGTGTACTGACTGAAGAGAAGCTATCCGCGCCGAAGGAAATGAGGAAGGTAACAGGAGAGGAGTTCATCACAGAGATCCAATTCCCACACAAACTACTCCAGGAATATCTTGCAGCGCAGTACCTCTCCTCACTTTACGAGACTGACCCGGCAGAGTTCAGAAGGCTTCTTGAAGACGAGATACTGGGAAGATGTGAAGAGTTCAGATATCTCTTGTACTTCCTTGCAGCGCAGGGCGGGGCCGCAGGACGGGAACTGATGGACGTTCTCTGTCAGCAATTACTCCCAAACGACCAGTTCTGCGTACGTTATATACACGATGGTCAGTATATCAATTCATGAGGGTTGAATGCCCTATGATATAAAAATGCCTTAGAATGATAATTGCAGAGTTCAATACAAAATAGAATAAGACTGTATTGGTTTGACCAACAAATATTGGCAGGTTCCTGTATTGATTTTGATTGTATAGTATAATATAGATGTATTCATGAAATGACTGCATTATGTAACTGCGTTGAGTAACCGCGCCATGCAGAGGAGCATGTTGAAATTTCCCCAGGCTTTTCCCTTCCCCTACTCCAGTTGCCACATCCAGTCAGAATTGCATTGTATGTACACATGGATACGCACCATGGTTGCTCGCTATCCCATTAAATTTGACATGATACTTCCGCCACCGAAGTGAAATTACATTTCCATTTACTTATTTTGTTCATGTCCACATTTCATTGCCCGCCCAAAAGTCATCTTTCCGGCCCCGCTTGATGTCTCCTCTTCAGCCAAGGCTCTATATGGCTTGGAGATTCGTTATGCGAGCTACCTAGCTGTGTCAGCGCTATACGGCATGGGATCAGCGAGCGGGATTAACTAGCTCTCATACCTCGATCGGGCAGTTCGCTTCGCTCACGAAATTGTGCATATAGCTCGAGAGTATTGACGAAAGACTACCTCGTCTGTTCTAGCCTATCCGATAGGCATCGTGCTGTCTGGCAGGTTCTACAACGGCATTGTACTAACCGCGAAAGGCTGAGTTTGAGCGGGGCAGCGCGAAGTTTAATAGTATCTAGCTCTCTCACAGCTAGCTAGCTCGCGATCGCATATAGAACCTCCAAGCCATATAGAGCCTTGACTAAAGACTACGTCTGTTCTTGTTCATCCTAGCGTGTACCTGTTACAGCTCTCTCTCATCTGTTTTGTGTAGTATTTAACTTAATGGAACAGTAACGAATCTGTCATTTCCAGGCCAAACGAAGGATCTGCTGTTTTCGATAGTTCGCCGGGCCATGCTTACTTTGACTCATCTATAAATATATATCATATGCACACGATGTCATCATTATCTATATCCATATCTTTATGTATCTCTATCCAATGTAATAATATCGAAATAATGAATTATGTTTAGCGCGTTTGACATGTTGCGTAATTCACATTCAATTTAACTAATGAATCAATAATTATTCAAAAAAGGAGATCGTGAAGTCGGTCCCCCAAATTATATGCTGTTCAAATTTGGAAAGTTATGCAAAACTCAATGAGTGCGTGCAAGTGTATAATCGAACACCATTTGTACATTTTTGATCAGATAAAAAAAAAAAAAATCTATTTGCCGTATTTGTGGCTCTGGGTAAAATAAAGGAAATTTCTTTCATTTGCATCATGTTGGAATATTTGTTTGACGTTAATGCTATTATTGTGTTTTATAAACTGTGCATAGTTTGCCTCTAGACATAGCTACATATTGATAAAATATTGATTGGAACGATTTACAACGGTTTGTTTAATGTGTACTCTTTAACAAATACGACTTCTGAAAGAAAAGAAAAACAAGTGGATGAGTACACAAATAAAATCATTACTATTTTAATCTTGAATTACTTTCCACGCAGACTTTTCAAAAGGGATGGATGCAACATGCAACAAGGAGAAATTCGTCATGGATATCGTCTTTGAATGTCACAACGAGGATGTTATTGCCCCCATCGTCGATTACTGGATACAGAATACGTCAATTAATTTGGATATGAACATGGCGAAACACACATGTTCAGGCTATGTCTTTGTCTTGGCAGCATGTCATCATCAGAAGGTTTGTTTTTGTAAGAGTCTCTTCCTGTGTTTATGAAAACGTTATGGTCTAGTAATCACATTTTAATGATGATTATCAAAATATGAGAACATGTTCGTATCATCAATAAAATTAATGCGTTTTTATTAGTACAATGAGTGTGATGTGTTGCCTTTCGTAAACATAATACATGATAATAGACATACGGGTAACATGAGGAACATACATTTGAATTGTATTTTGTTTTGACATAATATGATTGCAAATGAGCAAAGAAAAGTAGGCTTTATCGGGAATCGAACCGAGACCTCTGGGTTGTTAAACCGGTGTTCAATCATTGATTCACAAAGCCCCTTGAATTGGTGACGTTCCCATGAGTCCCGTTTTTCATCACTCGATTAGTCAGAAGCTATATAAACCGGGCACTACCTCAACGATAATTAAATCAATTAGTTTTCGAAAGAAAGTGCGCGGGATGATACGAAGTGATAAAGCTTGGTATTAATTGAATTCAAACGTAAATGAAACTGACTAGAAATATGCTAAATGATTGAAAAAAGGGACAGAAAAATAGGCATCGCCGGGAATCGAACCCGAGACATCCGGATTGCCAGACCGTTGCTCAAGCATCGAGCCACAAAAACCGTTGAATTGGGGACGTTTCCATGAAACCCTTTTCATTGGTCAATAAGTCAGAAGCCATATAAACTTGGCACTAACCCAAAGATAATTTAATTTAACTTTTCTAAAGAAAGTGCGCGGGATCACACGCAGTGATGCAGCTTTCTATTTAATTCAAACGTAAAGGAAACTGAATAGAAATATATTATAAATGATTGAAAATGAGCAAAGAAAAAAGGAACAGAAAGATTTAAAAATAGGGTTTTTCATATACATACACTCACATATATAAACCTCAAGGTACATGGACATGCATCTTGAACAAATTATTATTGGTATGCATGTCGAATAGGCAATAATGTTGTATAATGATATGATTTCATGTCGATGCATGTCGATACACAATACATGTGAATTATTATAGTTAGAATTTAAACTGAATGACCTTATACACTTTCGGCCGTTCAAGTGATTTCAATATATGACAAGATTGTTTGTTATCACAGTCTTGGGTCTTAAACATTAATGAATGCATGCGTACAACTAAAATTGCGGTTACACACCGATTTAATCTTGAATGCACATTATAATGACAGTATGTTGTTTAAATTGTCGTTATTCTCTTGCTTTTGTTATGATACACCCAGACAACATAATACTCTTTAAAATGTGAAAAATAATCCATGCAGCGCTTTCTTTTTAATTATCGTTTTATTTAATATAAATATAAATATAAAATGTCTACTTAAATCAGGAGAATGATCATGTTAACCCCGATCAACATGCATCGCCGGCCTCTGATGACCCAACCGCTTCAATCAGCGAAGCAGCCAAGGGACTCTGCACACTACCAAACTTGCAGTCACTGAATTGTACGACAGGTGTCTATCCTGATGACGCATCAGTTTTCATGAAATTTGTTAAATTTATCAAAATCGCTGGCCCACGTTTAAAGGTGAATATTAAATCCGTAAACGAAGCGGCCATAAAACAGTTATCCCCCATGTTTCTTATAAAATGTTAGTGCGCATTGTTCCTCATAAAATTGCGAAATTGGCGGAAGAACAATAGGGTTGGCATGGACATAGAAGTTGGGGGAATGGCCTTAAGCTCAATGGCCTTGTTACGATATATTAAATGCAATAATTTGTCAGTGTACATTAATTTGTATAATAATGCATGGCAGTTTTTGTTTGTTTAAGTATTTGGCAAATAATCGGGTCATCTACTTAGCCTGATCATAGAAAAACGATGTATGTACTTTCCAAACACGGGGAAATCAATGTAATGTGTTGTTTGTTGTTACTATATAAGCTACTATCTATCTTTGCAAAAAACAGGGCAATATGTAGGGCCCCACACTCATGGTGTTATATTTTACACGTTTGTATTCGGAAACAACAAAAAACTGGGCGCAAATTGAATTACCATTATCGACATTTTATAACTAAAATTGCAATTATACCACTCTTGTATGTTTTTTGTGCCCTGACCTATATAGTAAACCCTCATAGTATATTGATATAAAAATGAGTCTATAACCTTATATTTCGTCTTGAAATGTGAAAACTTTTTACTATTAATACAAAGGTTAATGTGCATTACTATTGACGTGCATTGACAATGACAATGTGTTAGTACGCGCTGTACATTGAACTTAGTATTATTCTACGTGCAGATCACAGAACTAACACTCGATAGTCTAGCTTTGACGCCGCATGAACTGCATAGCATGGTGTCACCGCTGTCATGTCTCCAGACACTCACATTGGATAGTATCGCTCATCTTTCAGACTATTTTCCTGACGGAAGTAGAGTACCTGAGGTAAGAATGGTTCAAGCGACCTACTTTTCTAATGATATTGCAACGGGATTTGCTCCCGGGTCTTCCAATTCTCCCCACAGCCATCCACTCGCTGGTCACACCCGACAACCACCTCCCGTTGGGTTCTTTGTACACACTAGGGATTCTAAGCCACCTCTCCCCCAAACAGACACCTCATACAAGAAGTTTTGCCTTTGTAAAATAATAGTGGCCCTTGCCTTTATTCTTGCCAGAGGACTCCTAACGTTTGTACAGTCGATCAGGCGCGCATCTAGACTATGCGCCTGATTCCGTCTCGGTGCACCCAGCTAGTTCGCACACACGTCTTGTCCTGACAACGGCCTTAGACCCAACTGCCCCGATTTCCCTATGACGTGACTCTCATCCTCCACATGCACACACTGCAATCCGACATCACGCAAGTCGGACCAGCGCGCGGAGATCGTGTGTGCGCGCTAACCAGCTATACCAAGCTCACATGAAATACACATGAAATGCACATCATACACTACTCTGGTATACGCTAAACATGCCCTATCCGCAACAGTACATCAGCTCGCAACATGCAATACGGTACAACCCTTTTCATATCTGTGACAATGCAATTTACAACGGTACAAGCACAATGATTAAAAGCACAGTTACAATTTCGTCACATAACCCCCTCCCAAGATAAGTCTGTCCTCAGGCTTACATGGCTATACGGAAATACGAAATTCTAACTTGCACAAACATTTTCAAAATATCTACTAATAATGTTCACTTAAGCATTCTCCTTTAAACTTAAAACATAATCAAAACATTTCTCAAAACACCCTTATGCAATTCCATATCCAACTTTTCCAACCGAAACTGTATGTCATGCTCATCAAGCATTACAAACTAAAACATCCACATATATACAAATACCTAACCCCATTATTAACTTTCCTTATTTCCAATAACCAACATGTTTTACCCAATCACATTAAAACAATACAAACTGCCGACTAAATCACTTTAACTTGTTTAACACGATCTACCAAAATTAACGCCAAACGATTCAAATTCACTTACAAGATCGCATGCAAGATCGTACAATTTTCTATTTACAAACAACAATTAAAACCACTTGTAATCATATATGCTTGACTTTAAACATATGTCTATATATATACAACATTCAACAATACGCCTGACAAAACTACTGCTCATTGACCACATGCAAGATCGTACAAAATATCTCCAGACACAAAACGAATGTTAGCCGAACGGTCACATCAATAGCATTTCAATAAATTCTAATAGCGTTTTGGGCATAAAAAACAAACTATACATCATCAAGACTGTACTACATAAAACTTAAATCTTAGCTCTGTCTTACCCCAATACTATCTCCTAAACAATCTGAGGTATCAGTCTCAATAAAACATAAACAATTATTAAATGCGAATACATAAAATTAAAACACTGCACGTTTCATGTTCTATTTAAAACATAACTTGGCATATACAAATCCACGATAACGATCTGTCAAGTTTTCGTTAAACTCAAAAAAAATACATAATCATGAAAACAACAATTATCAAAACGATATAAAAATAAAAAGGCTACTTAATGGAAACCAATATACAATAGTATATACAATACAAAAAATATGAAACAACTTTCAATCAATAAAATGTCTCTGAATATTTTCTGATAATGTTAAAAACAAGAAATGTCCTTAAATCAAATTAAGAGTTCTCGTAACCATGGTAACTATAAAGACAACGGAATGTCTTTACATCCTATCGGGCCGAATGTTAAATAATTTAAGGACGACGGAATGTCCCTAAACATTATAATTTAAAATTTCTGCAATGTTCAAAAACCACGGGCTGTCTTTAAATCATTTCAATCGAAAATCCCGGTATTGCGTTTATCAAATATTCAATAGGTCCGTCTTCGGTGGTCTCGCTTCGGTGAAAGGCTTGCCCACGCGATCTCCGTCCGCTATCTGTATCCAGGTGTCCTATCGGATCATTGGAACTGTAGAGCCATCTCCGCTTCCGACACATGCCGTTCATCCGTTGAGAACGCCTCGCTCAGTCTCCCCCTTCTAGTAGTCAAGACTACTTCGGATTCTTGGATCCACGGCTTTGTCGACGTTCCCTCCGGGTATGGCTTCAGATGCTTCGTATGGACTACCCACTTCCATCCGATCGGTGACTTCAGACAGCATGTGGATAATCGGGTGAGGGCCTCTCTACTTTCGTGGTCATCTAAAACTCTGCCTCTTGGTGCTGACAGGATTGGAAAGCCACACGGACACCCTGACATGGAGCTGAGATATGGGAGCCTTTCATGCCGTCCTTCCGTGGGGAGCTTCTCGTTTGTGCACGCATTTCGTCCTCGCCATTAGACCTGATGTCCGCACTACATGGCCTGTAATACCACCAATTGCCCCTCGTGTGATTCCTTCATCACCCCTGTAGGTCGACACCTGTGGTATTCGCATGTGACTCTGCGACATATCGTCTCCGCGATATCCATGCTGCACTAGAGCCTTCTCCCTTGTGTGGCAGTCACTTCCTGCCTCCGTCACCAAGAACACGTCGTCCGTCATCTCCTGTTCACCGAGAAGACATCGTTGACTTAATCTTGACGTCACTAATCCATCATCCCTTCTGGTACTGGTGCACACTCTGCCACTCTTCCCTGTATATGTCTACCGCATACACAAACTGGAACGGAAGAGTGTGGGCGCCGTTAATCCTGGGTTCACATGTGGCCATCAACTATCTGTGAGGGACGGGGTATGGGGTGTGTGCCCTTTTTCAGGCTAAACCGTGCACTCATGTGGGGATCCATCGATGTGAACGCTGCTATATCGTCTTCAACGTCAAGCTATTACGTTTTCATCACGTAGGTTTCATAAGTTTTAGCTCTCTCGGCTAGCCATACAATTCCCTCGGGATATCTAGGCGTACAGCCTGGCCGGTCGGCGAACGTACGTGATGGTGGCGAGGTCATACGACCCTGGTCAAACCCAATCTCCACCCACACTGCACTGGGCTGCACCTTGGCTGCACTCGTATCAATGGGGGCCTGTGTATGGGGGAGGTTCTTTCTTGATTAACATCTATTTTACATCAATATGCGTGTATGTATACACCATATACATCGTTTATGAGGGCGATCTCTACAACCCGGGTTTGGCTATCGCCTGTGTGTGTGGTGGGTGAGAGCGTCGGGGGTGTGCGTGGAGGCTATAGCCCGTGTAGTTCTCCAGCATCAGGTTTGACCTGGCATACCCACCCCAGGTAGCAAGCCAACGTTGGACCAACGTCGGAAACTTGCAAACTCGTTGGAACTCGTTGGACGTTGGACAATCTCGTTGGATCAACGTTGGACCAACATCGGTAACTCGCAGTGAAAAAGAAGTTGGACAATCTCGTTGGACCAACGTTGGACCAACATCGGTAACTCGCAGTGAAATGTACGTTTGACAATCTCGTTGGACCAACGTTGGATCAACATCGTTAACTCGCAGTGAAATAGACGTTGGACAATTTCGTTGGACTAACGTTGGATCAACATCGGTAACTCGCAGTGAAAAAGACGTTGGACAATCTCGTTGGACCAACGTTGGACCAACATCGGTAACTCGCAGTGAAAAAGACGTTGGACAATCTTGTTGGACCAACATTGGACCAACATCGGTAACTCGCAGTGAAATGGACGTTGGACAATCTTGTTGGACCAACGTTGGATCAACATCGGTAACTCGCAGTGAAAAAGACGTTGGACAATCTCGTTGGACCAACGTTGGACCAACATCGGTAACTCGCAGTGAAAAAGACGTTGGACAATCTCGTTGGACCAACATTGGACCAACATCGGTAACTCGCAGTGAAATGGACGTTGGACAATCTTGTTGGACCAACGTTGGACCAACATCGGTAACTCGCAGTGAAAAAGACGTCGGACAATCTCGTTGGACCAACGTTGGACCAACATCGGTAACTCGCAGTGAAATGGACGTTGGACAATCTCGTTGGACCAACGTTGCACCAACATCGGTAACTTGCAGTGAAATAGTCGTTGGACAATCTCGTTGGACCAACGTTGGATCAACATCGGTAACTCGCAGTGAAAAAGACGTTGGACAATCTCGTTGGACCAACGTTGGACCAACATCAGTAACTCACAGTGAAAAAGACGTTGGACAATCTCGTTAGCCCAACGTTGGACCAACATCGGTAATTCGCAGTGAAATGGACGTTGTACAATCTTGTTGGACCAACGTTGGACCAACATCGGTAACTCGCAGTGAAGAAGACGTTGGACAATCTCGTTGGACCAACGTTGGACCAACATCGGTAACTCGCAGTGAAATGGACGTTGGACAATCTCGTTGGACCAACGGTGGACCAACATCGGTAACTCGCAGTGAAATTGACGTTGGACAATCTCGTTGGAGCAACGCTGGACCAACATCGGTAACTCGCAGTGAAAAAGACGTTGGACAATCTTGTTGGACCAACGTTGGATCAACATCGGTACCTCGCAGTGAAAAAGACGTTGGACAATCTCGTTGGATCAACATCGGTAATTCGCAATGAAAAAGACGTTGGACAATCTCGTTAGACCAACAGTAATGAGTGGACTCAAGTAGAATTACAATCATAAATAGAAGTGCGCCATCCCCGGTGAATTACCATATAGGATCGATATGTATATTATCGGGTGTCAACCCAGGTAGCAAGCCAACGTTGGTCCAACGTTGGACCAACGTTGTCCAATTTTTTCGGCAACGTTGGTCCAACGTTGTCCGGCAACGTTGGACCAACGATGGTTGCGTACGCCCAATCAACGTTGCTCCAACGTTGCCGAAAACGAAATGCCAACGTTGGATCAACGTTGGTCCATCGTTGAAAAGTTGTTATTTGTCAACGTTGGACCAACGCTTTTCCAACGTTAATCCAAGGTTGGTATTTTGTTGGAGCAGCGTTGATTGGGCGTACGCAAACGTTGATCCAACGTCAAAGCAACATGTGTCCAACAAGCATCCAATATGTCTCCAACATGCATCCAACAAGCAGCCAACATTGGACCAACGCTTTTCCAACGTTAATCCAAGGTTGGTATTTTGTTGGAGCAGCGTTGATTGGGCGTACGCAAACGTTGATCCAACGTCAAAGCAACATGTGTCCAACAAGCATCCAATATGTCTCCAACATGTCTCCAACAAGCATCCAACGTTGGTCCAGCGTAATTCACCAACATTTCTCCAACGTTGGTCCAACGTTGATCCAACGTTGGTCCAACGTTGGTCCAACGTTGGACCAACGTCTCACCGTACTAAAAAAATTTAATTAATATTCATATGACACGCCTATTGGTGATATCTAGAACATCCTATCCTAGCTTTCCCTTTACCTAAGACTAACCTAACCCTAACCCTATTCCTAGTCCTATTCCTATCCCTATCCATATAGTCCTATTCCTATTCCTACACTCACTACATCTACATCATCCACTCAGCTTTATATAACCTAGCTTCTGTGTTAATATTTGTTTGATGGTTGGTATTTCGATAAAGTTGAATGTTTGGATAAAGTTTTAAGAATTTACACAAATACATCATGGAAACAAACCTTTAGAATGTTTTTGTAGATAAATAACTTACATATATTTCAAATAATGAGTAAATAATAACATTGGATTCATTCTGAACAATCAAATAACATGATTATTAATGCTTTTTGCAGTCAATGATAACCACTCATGAATATTCATGAATAATAACCAACGTTCATCCAACGTTGAACCAACGTTGATCCAACGATGGCATACATCCTGCTTTCAGCAGCTAATTTTAAATCCTTTTATTATGCAAGGGGGTTTTGACCACCTGTGCTACGAGTAAAAAAATTACCTTTTCTAACATAACAGCTACATGTAGTGAACAACAGATGTGAAATGTTGGATTCTCGTTGGAATAACGAACGTTTCACTGTGGGTTACCGATGTCGATCCAACGTTGCTCTAACGAGATTGTCCAACCTCCATTTCACTTTGAGTTACCGATGTTGATCCATCGCATGGTGTTGTAATATAATACAAGTAGGCGAAATGCCATGTGTAACTCTGGCATAACAATAATAAATACTGGTAAATTACAAACTTGAGTGTCAGGGTAGACTACCCGACACCCAGAAGATGGAACCAGGGGATTATTCTGCCCCTTTCGTACGGTTGTCATCCCCTATTGTAAGACCGACATTTACCTTATGCAAAATGGTTTAACGTGCTAGTGCCAGGGTGGACTACCCAACGCCTAGATGATACCAAGGGATTATTCTGCCCTAAATGGTATTCATCTCTATCACAAATCTAATCTATCCGGTGGTCTGAGAGTAGACGTCGAAGTGGGTAGCGCCTGTCACGTTCTTGCGAGGGCGGCTTCACCTCACTCCAGCACGCTTCTGGGACCTCCGTTTCCTCGTTTACTGGAACATGGATGTTACCTTCAGGTGCGCGACGCTTCTTTAGATGATGTCTGTTCCGGCGATACCGCCCACCTTTCTCACTCTGGATGTGGTACGAGCGGGCGTTGAATCTTGAGTTGTCACTACGCCAGGTTTCCATTCTTTTCCCACTTGGTAGTACACACGTTCTCCAGACTTCAACACCGGCAGCGACTTGGCACCCTGGTCATAGTATCGCTTCTGCCTCTTCTGGAGCTCTTTCTTCCTACTAGCTATGCACCGTTGATAACGAACAGTACAGTTCTCAATAAAGCGTTTTCTGGATGGTATATCCGGTCACACATCAACCGTGAAGCTCGCCTCCCAAAATGGATTCAAATTAGCATTTCTACAACACAGGTCATGGCGAATCGAATCAGACATACAGTCACTTTCACTTCAGACACCATGTTGTAATATAATACAGGCACACGAGTATAGTTGAAAGCTTACTTTATTAACTGCTTGTAGATCGATGGCCCAACTCATACATGGTCTCTTGACACCCGATATCGATCCTATATGGTAATTCACCGGGGATGGCGCACTTCTATTTATGATTGTAATTCTACTTGAGTCCACTCATTACTGTTGGTCTAACGAGATTGTCCAACGTCTTTTTCACTGCGAATTACCGATGTTGATCCAACGTTGGTCCAACGAGATTGTCCAACGTCTTTTTCACTGCGAGGTACCGATGTTGATCCAACGTTGGTCCAACAAGATTGTCCAACGTCTTTTTCACTGCGAGTTACCGATGTTGGTCCAGCGTTGCTCCAACGAGATTGTCCAACGTCAATTTCACTGCGAGTTACCGATGTTGGTCCACCGTTGGTCCAACGAGATTGTCCAACGTCCATTTCACTGCGAGTTACCGATGTTGGTCCAACGTTGGTCCAACGAGATTGTCCAACGTCTTCTTCACTGCGAGTTACCTATGTTGGTCCAACGTTGGTCCAACGAGATTGTCCAACGTCTTTTTCACTGCGAGTTACCGATGTTGATCCAACATTGGTCCAACAAGATTGTCCAACGTCCATTTCACTGCGAGTTACTGATGTTGGTCCAACGTTGGTCCAACGAGATTGTCCAACGTCTTTTTCACTGCGAGTTACCGATGTTGATCCAACGTTGGTCCAACGAGATTGTCCAACGACTATTTCACTGCAAGTTACCGATGTTGGTGCAACGTTGGTCCAACGAGATTGTCCAACGTCCATTTCAGTGCGAGTTACCGATGTTGGTCCAACGTTGGTCCAACGAGATTGTCCGACGTCTTTTTCACTGCGAGTTACCGATGTTGGTCCAACGTTGGTCCAACAAGATTGTCCAACATCCATTTCACTGCGAGTTACCGATGTTGGTCCAACGAGATTGTCCAACGTCTTTTTCACTGCGAGTTACCGATGTTGGTCCAACGTTGGTCCAACGAGATTGTCCAACGTCTTTTTCACTGCGAGTTACCGATGTTGATCCAACATTGGTCCAACAAGATTGTCCAACGTCCATTTCACTGCGAGTTACCGATGTTGGTCCAATGTTGGTCCAACAAGATTGTCCAACGTCTTTTTCACTGCGAGTTACCGATGTTGGTCCAACGTTGGTCCAACGAGATTGTCCAATGTCTTTTTCACTGCGAGTTACCGATGTTGATCCAACGTTAGTCCAACAAAATTGTCCAACGTCTATTTCACTGCGAGTTAACGATGTTGATCCAACGTTGGTCCAACGAGATTGTCCAACGTACATTTCACTGCGAGTTACCGATGTTGGTCCAACGTTGGTCCAACGAGATTGTCCAACTTCTTTTTCACTGCGAGTTACCGATGTTGGTCCAACGTTGATCCAACGAGATTGTCCAACGTCCAACGAGTTCCAACGAGTTTGCAAGTTTCCGACGTTGGTCCAACGTTGGCTTGCTACCTGGGAAGAGACCATGTATGAGTTGGGCCATCGATCTACAAGCAGTTAATAAAGTAAGCTTTCAACTATACTCGTGTGCCTACTTGTATTATATTACAACATGGTGTCTGAAGTGAAAGTGAATGTATGTCTGATTCGATTCGCCATGACCTGTGTTGTAGAAATGCTAATTTGAATCCATTTTGGGAGGCGAGCTTCACGGTTGATGTGTGACCGGATATACCATCCAGAAAACGCTTTATTGAGAACTGTACTGTTCGTTATCAACGGTGCATAGCTAGTAGGAAGAAAGAGCTCCAGAAGAGGCAGAAGCGATACTATGACCAGGGTGCCAAGTCGCTGCCGGTGTTGAAGTCTGGAGAACGTGTGTACTACCAAGTGGGAAAAGAATGGAAACCTGGCGTAGTGACAACTCAAGATTCAACGCCCCGCTCGTACCACATCCAGAGTGAGAAAGGTGGGCGGTATCGCCGGAACAGACATCATCTAAAGAAGCGTCGCGCACCTGAAGGTAACATCCATGTTCCAGTAAACGAGGAAACGGAGGTCCCAGAAGCGTGCTGGAGTGAGGTGAAGCCGCCCTCGCAAGAACGTGACAGGCGCTACCCACTTCGACGTCTACTCTCAGACCCCCGGATAGATTAGATTTGTGATAGAGATGAATACCATTTAGGGCAGAATAATCCCTTGGTATCATCTAGGCGTTGGGTAGTCCACCCTGGCACTAGCACGTTAAACCATTTTGCATAAGGTAAATGTCGGTCTTACATAGGGGATGACAACCGTACGAAAGGGGCAGAATAATCCCCTGGTTCCATCTTCTGGGTGTCGGGTAGTCTACCCTGACACTCAAGTTTGTAATTTACCAGTATTTATTATTGTTATGCCAGAGTTACACATGGCATTTCGCCTACTTGTATTATATTACAACACCAACGATGGATCAACATCGGTAAATCAAAGTGAAATGGAGGTTGGACAATCTCGTTAGAGCAACGTTGGATCGACATCGGTAACCCACAGTGAAACGTTCGTTAATCCAACGAGAATCCAACATTTCACATCTGTTGTTCACTACATGTAGCTGTTATGTTAGAAAAGGTAATTTTTTTACTCGTAGCACAGGTGGTCAAAACCCCCTTGCATAATAAAAGGATTTATAATTAGCTGCTGAAAGCAGGATGTATGCCATCGTTGGATCAACGTTGGTTCAACGTTGGATGAACGTTGGTTATTATTCATGAATATTCATGAGTGGTTATCATTGACTGCAAAAAGCATTAATAATCATGTTATTTGATTGTTCAGAATGAATCCAATGTTATTATTTACTCATTATTTGAAATATATGTAAGTTATTTATCTACACAAACATTCTAAAGGTTTGTTTCCATGATGTATTTGTGTAAATTCTTAAAACTTTATCCAAACATTCAACTTTATCGAAATACCAACCATCAAACAAATATTAACACAGAAGCTAGGTTATATAAAGCTGAGTGGATGATGTAGATGTAGTGAGTGTAGGAATAGGAATAGGACTATATGGATAGGAATAGGACTAGGAATAGGGTTATGGTTAGTCTTAGGTAAAGGGAAAGCTAGGATAGGATGTTCTAGATATCACCAATAGGCGTGTCATATGAATATTAATTTAATTTTTTTAGTACGGTGAGACGTTGGTCCAATGTTGGACCAACGTTGGACCAACGTTGGATCAACGTTGGAGAAATGTTGGTGAATTACGCTGGACCAACGTTGGATGCTTGTTGGATGCTTGTTGGAGACATGTTGGATGCTTGTTGGATGAGTGTTGGAGACATGTTGGATGCTTGTTGGAAATATGGTGGATGCTTGTTGGACACATGTTGCTTTGACGTTGGATCAACGTTTGCGTACGCCCAACCAACGCTGCTCCAACGTTGGCGGATACAAAATACCAACCTTGGATCAACGTTGGAAAAGCGTTGGTCCAACGTTGACAAATGACAACTTTCCAACGATGGACCAACGTTGGTATTTTGTTTTCGCCAACGTTGGAGCAGCGTTGTTTGGGCGTACGCAAGCAACGTTGGTCCAACGTTGCCGGACAACGTTGGACCAACGTTGCCGAAAAAATTGGACAACGTTGGTCCAACGTTGGACCAACGTTGGCTTGCTACCTGGGACTGTATGGAAGCGCATTCTTCTCAGTGGTATAACGGGTGTGTGCCGTTGTGTCTATCGCCCGATCTGTGTGTGGCGGGTTGGGGCGTCGGGGGTGTACGTGGAGTCTAGCCCGTGTGGTTTGTATTGAAGCGCATCCTTCCCCGTAATATCTCGGTGTGTGTGTCTACAACCTGGGGATTCCCATCGCCCGGTTCTCTGTGTGCGTTCCCACACGTCCGCCATTTCTCTGGCCCTTTCTCAGGCGGTGTATCCCTCAAGCCGTATTTCAGGCAATTCAAAAGACTTCTGGGCAATCTTTCAGCCTCAAATTCTCGGTATCTCCTGCGGGGAGTTTCGGCCAATCTTTCAGGCGCTCTTTGTAGCTTAAATCCTCGTAGTGTATCCCACCGCTGCCACCAATGCAACAGGATTTGCTCCCGGGTCTTCCAATTCTCCCCACAGCCATCCACTCGCTGGTCACAACCGACAACCACCTCCCGTTGGGTTCTTTGTACACACTAGGGATTCTAAGCCACCTCGATCTCCCCCAAACAGACACCTCATACAAGAAGTTTTGCCTTTGTAAAATAATAGTGGCCCTTGCCTTTATTCTTGCCAGAGGACTCCTAACGTTTGTACAGTCGATCAGGCGCGCATCTAGACTATGCGCCTGATTCCGTCTCGGTGCACCCAGCTAGTTCGCACACACGTCTTGTCCTGACAACGGCCTTAGACCCAACTGCCCCGATTTCCCTATGACGTGACTCTCATCCTCCACATGCACACACTGCAATCCGACATCACGCAAGTCGGACCAGCGCGCGGAGATCGTGTGTGCGCGCTAACCAGCTATACCAAGCTCACATGAAATACACATGAAATGCACATCATACACTACTCTGGTATACGCTAAACATGCCCTATCCGCAACAGTACATCAGCTCGCAACATGCAATACGGTACAACCCTTTTCATATCTGTGACAATGCAATTTACAACGGTACAAGCACAATGATTAAAAGCACAGTTACAATTTCGTCACATAACCCCCTCCCAAGATAAGTCTGTCCTCAGGCTTACATGGCTATACGGAAATACGAAATTCTAACTTGCACAAACATTTTCAAAATATCTACTAATAATGTTCACTTAAGCATTCTCCTTTAAACTTAAAACATAATCAAAACATTTCTCAAAACACCCTTAAGCAATTCCATATCCAACTTTTCCAACCGAAACTGTATGTCATGCTCATCAAGCATTACAAACTAAAACATCCACATATATACAAATACCTAACCCCATTATTAACTTTCCTTATTTCCAATAACCAACATGTTTTACCCAATCACATTAAAACAATACAAACTGCCGACTAAATCACTTTAACTTGTTTAACACGATCTACCAAAATTAACGCCAAACGATTCAAATTCACTTACAAGATCGCATGCAAGATCGTACAATTTTCTATTTACAAACAACAATTAAAACCACTTGTAATCATATATGCTTGACTTTAAACATATGTCTATATATATACAACATTCAACAATACGCCTGACAAAACTACTGCTCATTGACCACATGCAAGATCGTACAAAATATCTCCAGACACAAAACGAATGTTAGCCGAACGGTCACATCAATAGCATTTCAATAAATTCTAATAGCGTTTTGGGCATAAAAAACAAACTATACATCATCAAGACTGTACTACATAAAACTTAAATCTTAGCTCTGTCTTACCCCAATACTATCTCCTAAACAATCTGAGGTATCAGTCTCAATAAAACATAAACAATTATTAAATGCGAATACATAAAATTAAAACACTGCACGTTTCATGTTCTATTTAAAACATAACTTGGCATATACAAATCCACGATAACGATCTGTCAAGTTTTCGTTAAACTCAAAAAAAATACATAATCATGAAAACAACAATTATCAAAACGATATAAAAATAAAAAGGCTACTTAATGGAAACCAATATACAATAGTATATACAATACAAAAAATATGAAACAACTTTCAATCAATAAAATGTCTCTGAATATTTTCTGATAATGTTAAAAACAAGAAATGTCCTTAAATCAAATTAAGAGTTCTCGTAACCATGGTAACTATAAAGACAACGGAATGTCTTTACATCCTATCGGGCCGAATGTTAAATAATTTAAGGACGACGGAATGTCCCTAAACATTATAATTTAAAATTTCTGCAATGTTCAAAAACCACGGGCTGTCTTTAAATCATTTCAATCGAAAATCCCGGTATTGCGTTTATCAAATATTCAATAGGTCCGTCTTCGGTGGTCTCGCTTCGGTGAAAGGCTTGCCCACGCGATCTCCGTCCGCTATCTGTATCCAGGTGTCCTATCGGATCATTGGAACTGTAGAGCCATCTCCGCTTCCGACACATGCCGTTCATCCGTTGAGAACGCCTCGCTCAGTCTCCCCCTTCTAGTAGTCAAGACTACTTCGGATTCTTGGATCCACGGCTTTGTCGACGTTCCCTCCGGGTATGGCTTCAGATGCTTCGTATGGACTACCCACTTCCATCCGATCGGTGACTTCAGACAGCATGTGGATAATCGGGTGAGGGCCTCTCTACTTTCGTGGTCATCTAAAACTCTGCCTCTTGGTGCTGACAGGATTGGAAAGCCACACGGACACCCTGACATGGAGCTGAGATACCACCAATTGCCCCTCGTGTGATTCCTTCATCACCCCTGTAGGTCGACACCTGTGGTATTCGCATGTGACTCTGCGACATATCGTCTCCGCGATATCCATGCTGCACTAGAGCCTTCTCCCTTGTGTGGCAGTCACTTCCTGCCTCCGTCACCAAGAACACGTCGTCCGTCATCTCCTGTTCACCGAGAAGACATCGTTGACTTAATCTTGACGTCACTAATCCATCATCCCTTCTGGTACTGGTGCACACTCTGCCACTCTTCCCTGTATATGTCTACCGCATACACAAACTGGAACGGAAGAGTGTGGGCGCCGTTAATCCTGGGTTCACATGTGGCCATCAACTATCTGTGAGGGACGGGGTATGGGGTGTGTGCCCTTTTTCAGGCTAAACCGTGCACTCATGTGGGGATCCATCGATGTGAACGCTGCTATATCGTCTTCAACGTCAAGCTATTACGTTTTCATCACGTAGGTTTCATAAGTTTTAGCTCTCTCGGCTAGCCATACAATTCCCTCGGGATATCTAGGCGTACAGCCTGGCCGGTCGGCGAACGTACGTGATGGTGGCGAGGTCATACGACCCTGGTCAAACCCAATCTCCACCCACACTGCACTGGGCTGCACCTTGGCTGCACTCGTATCAATGGGGGCCTGTGTATGGGGGAGGTTCTTTCTTGATTAACATCTATTTTACATCAATATGCGTGTATGTATACACCATATACATCGTTTATGAGGGCGATCTCTAAAACCCGGGTTTGGCTATCGCCTGTGTGTGTGGTGGGTGAGAGCGTCGGGGGTGTGCGTGGAGGCTATAGCCCGTGTAGTTCTCCAGCATCAGGTTTGACCTGGCATACCCACGTATGTATGGAAGCGCATTCTTCTCAGTGGTATAACGGGTGTGTGCCGTTGTGTCTATCGCCCGATCTGTGTGTGGCGGGTTGGGGCGTCGGGGGTGTACGTGGAGTCTAGCCCGTGTGGTTTGTATTGAAGCGCATCCTTCCCCGTAATATCTCGGTGTGTGTGTCTACAACCTGGGGATTCCCATCGCCCGGTTCTCTGTGTGCGTTCCCACACGTCCGCCATTTCTCTGGCCCTTTCTCAGGCGGTGTATCCCTCAAGCCGTATTTCAGGCAATTCAAAAGACTTCTGGGCAATCTTTCAGCCTCAAATTCTCGGTATCTCCTGCGGGGAGTTTCGGCCAATCTTTCAGGCGCTCTTTGTAGCTTAAATCCTCGTAGTGTATCCCACCGCTGCCACCAATGCAACGGGATTTGCTCCCGGGTCTTCCAATTCTCCCCACAGCCATCCACTCGCTGGTCACACCCGACAACCACCTCCCGTTGGGTTCTTTGTACACACTAGGGATTCTAAGCCACCTCTCCCCCAAACAGACACCTCATACAAGAAGTTTTGCCTTTGTAAAATAATAGTGGCCCTTGCCTTTATTCTTGCCAGAGGACTCCTAACGTTTGTACAGTCGATCAGGCGCGCATCTAGACTATGCGCCTGATTCCGTCTCGGTGCACCCAGCTAGTTCGCACACACGTCTTGTCCTGACAACGGCCTTAGACCCAACTGCCCCGATTTCCCTATGACGTGACTCTCATCCTCCACATGCACACACTGCAATCCGACATCACGCAAGTCGGACCAGCGCGCGGAGATCGTGTGTGCGCGCTAACCAGCTATACCAAGCTCACATGAAATACACATGAAATGCACATCATACACTACTCTGGTATACGCTAAACATGCCCTATCCGCAACAGTACATCAGCTCGCAACATGCAATACGGTACAACTCTTTTCATATCTGTGACAATGCAATTTACAACGGTACAAGCACAATGATTAAAAGCACAGTTACAATTTCGTCACATAACCCCCTCCCAAGATAAGTCTGTCCTCAGGCTTACATGGCTATACGGAAATACGAAATTCTAACTTGCACAAACATTTTCAAAATATCTACTAATAATGTTCACTTAAGCATTCTCCTTTAAACTTAAAACATAATCAAAACATTTCTCAAAACACCCTTATGCAATTCCATATCCAACTTTTCCAACCGAAACTGTATGTCATGCTCATCAAGCATTACAAACTAAAACATCCACATATATACAAATACCTAACCCCATTATTAACTTTCCTTATTTCCAATAACCAACATGTTTTACCCAATCACATTAAAACAATACAAACTGCCGACTAAATCACTTTAACTTGTTTAACACGATCTACCAAAATTAACGCCAAACGATTCAAATTCACTTACAAGATCGCATGCAAGATCGTACAATTTTCTATTTACAAACAACAATTAAAACCACTTGTAATCATATATGCTTGACTTTAAACATATGTCTATATATATACAACATTCAACAATACGCCTGACAAAACTACTGCTCATTGACCACATGCAAGATCGTACAAAATATCTCCAGACACAAAACGAATGGTAGCCGAACGGTCACATCAATAGCATTTCAATAAATTCTAATAGCGTTTTGGGCATAAAAAAATCAAACTATACATCATCAAGACTGTACTACATAAAACTTAAATCTTAGCTCTGTCTTACCCCAATACTATCTCCTAAACAATCTGAGGTATCAGTCTCAATAAAACATAAACAATTATTAAATGCGAATACATAAAATTAAAACACTGCACGTTTCATGTTCTATTTAAAACATAACTTGGCATATACAAATCCACGATAACGATCTGTCAAGTTTTCGTTAAACTCAAAAAAAATACATAATCATGAAAACAACAATTATCAAAACGATATAAAAATAAAAAGGCTACTTAATGGAAACCAATATACAATAGTATATACAATACAAAAAATATGAAACAACTTTCAATCAATAAAATGTCTCTGAATATTTTCTGATAATGTTAAAAACAAGAAATGTCCTTAAATCAAATTAAGAGTTCTCGTAACCATGGTAACTATAAAGACAACGGAATGTCTTTACATCCTATCGGGCCGAATGTTAAATAATTTAAGGACGACGGAATGTCCCTAAACATTATAATTTAAAATTTCTGCAATGTTCAAAAACCACGGGCTGTCTTTAAATCATTTCAATCGAAAATCCCGGTATTGCGTTTATCAAATATTCAATAGGTCCGTCTTCGGTGGTCTCGCTTCGGTGAAAGGCTTGCCCACGCGATCTCCGTCCGCTATCTGTATCCAGGTGTCCTATCGGATCATTGGAACTGTAAAGCCATCTCCGCTTCCGACACATGCCGTTCATCCGTTGAAAACGCCTCGCTCAGTCTCCCCCTTCTAGTAGTCAAGACTACTTCGGATTCTTGGATCCACGGCTTTGTCGACGTTCCCTCCGGGTATGGCTTCAGATGCTTCGTATGGACTACCCACGTCCATCCGATCGGTGACTTCAGACAGCATGTGGATAATCGGGTGAGGGCCTCTCTACTTTCGTGGTCATCTAAAACTCTGCCTCTTGGTGCTGACAGGATTGGAAAGCCACACGGACACCCTGACATGGAGCTGAGATATGGGAGCCTTTCATGCCGTCCTTCCGTGGGGAGCTTCTCGTTTGTGCACGCATTTCGTCCTCGCCATTAGACCTGATGTCCGCACTACATGGCCTGTAATACCACAAATTGCCCCTCGTGTGATTCCTTCATCACCCCTGTAGGTCGACACCTGTGGTATTCGCATGTGACTCTGCGACATATCGTCTCCGCGATATTCATGCTGCACTAGAGCCTTCTCCCTTGTGTGGCAGTCACTTCCTGCCTCCGTCACCAAGAACACGTCGTCCGTCATCTCCTGTTCACCGAGAAGACATCGTTGACTTAATCTTGACGTCACTAATCCATCATCCCTTCTGGTACTGGTGCACACTCTGCCACTCTTCCCTGTATATGTCTACCGCATACACAAACTGGAACGGAAGAGTGTGGGCGCCGTTAATCCTGGGTTCACATGTGGCCATCAACTATCTGTGAGGGACGGGGTATGGGGTGTGTGCCCTTTTTCAGGCTAAACTGTGCACTCATGTGGGGATCCATCGATGTGAACGCTGCTATATCGTCTTCAACGTCAAGCTATTACGTTTTCATCACGTAGGTTTCATAAGTTTTAGCTTTCTCGGCTAGCCATACAATTCCCTCGGGATATCTAGGCGTACAGCCTGGCCGGTCGGCGAACGTACGTGATGGTGGCGAGGTCATACGACCCTGGTCAAACCCAATCTCCACCCACACTGCACTGGGCTGCACCTTGGCTGCACTCGTATCAATGGGGGCCTGTGTATGGGGGAGGTTCTTTCTTGATTAACATCTATTTTACATCAATATGCGTGTATGTATACACCATATACATCGTTTATGAGGGCGATCTCTACAACCCGGGTTTGGCTATCGCCTGTGTGTGTGGTGGGTGAGAGCGTCGGGGGTGTGCGTGGAGGCTATAGCCCGTGTAGTTCTCCAGCATCAGGTTTGACCTGGCATACCCACTGTATGGAAGCGCATTCTTCTCAGTGGTATAACGGGTGTGTGCCGTTGTGTCTATCGCCCGATCTGTGTGTGGCGGGTTGGGGCGTCGGGGGTGTACGTGGAGTCTAGCCCGTGTGGTTTGTATTGAAGCGCATCCTTCCCCGTAATATCTCGGTGTGTGTGTCTACAACCTGGGGATTCCCATCGCCCGGTTCTCTGTGTGCGTTCCCACACGTCCGCCATTTCTCTGGCCCTTTCTCAGGCGGTGTATCCCTCAAGCCGTATTTCAGGCAATTCAAAAGACTTCTGGGCAATCTTTCAGCCTCAAATTCTCGGTATCTCCTGCGGGGAGTTTCGGCCAATCTTTCAGGCGCTCTTTGTAGCTTAAATCCTCGTAGTGTATCCCACCGCTGCCACCAATGCAACGGGATTTGCTCCCGGGTCTTCCAATTCTCCCCACAGCCATCCACTCGCTGGTCACACCCGACAACCACCTCCCGTTGGGTTCTTTGTACACACTAGGGATTCTAAGCCACCTCTCCCCCAAACAGACACCTCATACAAGAAGTTTTGCCTTTGTAAAATAATAGTGGCCCTTGCCTTTATTCTTGCCAGAGGACTCCTAACGTTTGTACAGTCGATCAGGCGCGCATCTAGACTATGCGCCTGATTCCGTCTCGGTGCACCCAGCTAGTTCGCACACACGTCTTGTCCTGACAACGGCCTTAGACCCAACTGCCCCGATTTCCCTATGACGTGACTCTCATCCTCCACATGCACACACTGCAATCCGACATCACGCAAGTCGGACCAGCGCGCGGAGATCGTGTGTGCGCGCTAACCAGCTATACCAAGCTCACATGAAATACGTGCATGAAATGCACATCATACACTACTCTGGTATACGCTAAACATGCCCTATCCGCAACAGTACATCAGCTCGCAACATGCAATACGGTACAACCCTTTTCATATCTGTGACAATGCAATTTACAACGGTACAAGCACAATGATTAAAAGCACAGTTACAATTTCGTCACAATATCCAGAGATAAATGCAATAAAGCTAATTGACATACACACTCGTGACTAATACATGACCAAGTGACTAAGAGGGTTTGTATCAGATGAGAGCAACGCAGTATAACTGCGTGTTCACACACACACAAATTTCCTCGTATAGCTAGTCAGCAGATGACTACTAGAATCAGCTGTAGCTGACTAGCTATACAATACAAATTTTTGGAAATAGTGTGTCTGAACACTGACTAACGAATTGTCGTATATCGAATCAAGATTAACGAACGCGGGTTTGATCATCGTTTCCCAGGTAGCAAGCCAACGTTGGACCAACGTCGGAAACTTGCAAACTCGTTGGAACTCGTTGGACGTTGGACAATCTCGTTGGATCAACGTTGGACCAACATCGGTAACTCGCAGTGAAAAAGAAGTTGGACAATCTCGTTGGACCAACGTTGGACCAACATCGGTAACTCGCAGTGAAATGTACGTTGGACAATCTCGTTGGACCAACGTTGGATCAACATTGTTAACTCGCAGTGAAATAGACGTTGGACAATTTCGTTGGACTAACGTTGGATCAACATCGGTAACTCGCAGTGAAAAAGACGTTGGACAATCTCGTTGGACCAACATCGGTAACTCGCAGTGAAAAAGACGTTGGACAATCTTGTTGGACCAACATTGGACCAACATCGGTAACTCGCAGTGAAATGGACGTTGGACAATCTTGTTGGACCAACGTTGGATCAACATCGGTAACTCGCAGTGAAAAAGACGTTGGACAATCTCGTTGGACCAACGTTGGACCAACATCGGTAACTCGCAGTGAAAAAGACGTTGGACAATCTCGTTGGACCAACATCGGTAACTCGCAGTGAAATGGACGTTGGACAATCTTGTTGGACCAACGTTGGACCAACATCAGTAACTCGCAGTGAAAAAGACGTCGGACAATCTCGTTGGACCAACGTTGGACCAACATCGGTAACTCGCAGTGAAATGGACGTTGGACAATCTTGTTGGACCAACGTTGGACCAACATCGGTAACTCGCAGTGAAAAAGACGTCGGACAATCTCGTTGGACCAACGTTGGACCAACATCGGTAACTCGCAGTGAAATGGACGTTGGACAATCTCGTTGGACCAACGTTGGACCAACATCGGTAACTCGGAGTGAAAAAGACGTTGGACAATCTCGTTAGCCCAACGTTAGACCAACATCGGTAACTCGCAGTGAAATGGACGTTGTACAATCTTGTTGGACCAACGTTGGACCAACATCGGTAACTCGCAGTGAAATGGACGTTGGACAATCTCGTTGGACCAACGTTGCACCAACATCGGTAACTTGCAGTGAAATAGTCATTGGACAATCTCGTTGGACCAACGTTGGATCAACATCGGTAACTCGCAGTGAAAAAGACGTTGGACAATCTCGTTGGACCAACGTTGGACCAACATCAGTAACTCGCAGTGAAAAAGACGTTGGACAATCTCGTTAGCCCAACGTTGGACCAACATCGGTAATTCGCAGTGAAATGGACGTTGGACAATCTCGTTGGACCAACGTTGGATCAACATTGTTAACTCGCAGTGAAATAGACGTTGGACAATTTCGTTGGACTAACGTTGGATCAACATCGGTAACTCGCAGTGAAAAAGACGTTGGACAATCTCGTTGGACCAACATCGGTAACTCGCAGTGAAAAAGACGTTGGACAATCTTGTTGGACCAACATTGGACCAACATCGGTAACTCGCAGTGAAATGGACGTTGGACAATCTTGTTGGACCAACGTTGGATCAACATCGGTAACTCGCAGTGAAAAAGACGTTGGACAATCTCGTTGGACCAACGTTGGACCAACATCGGTAACTCGCAGTGAAAAAGACGTTGGACAATCTCGTTGGACCAACATCGGTAACTCGCAGTGAAATGGACGTTGGACAATCTTGTTGGACCAACGTTGGACCAACATCAGTAACTCGCAGTGAAAAAGACGTCGGACAATCTCGTTGGACCAACGTTGGACCAACATCGGTAACTCGCAGTGAAATGGACGTTGGACAATCTTGTTGGACCAACGTTGGACCAACATCGGTAACTCGCAGTGAAAAAGACGTCGGACAATCTCGTTGGACCAACGTTGGACCAACATCGGTAACTCGCAGTGAAATGGACGTTGGACAATCTCGTTGGACCAACGTTGGACCAACATCGGTAACTCGGAGTGAAAAAGACGTTGGACAATCTCGTTAGCCCAACGTTAGACCAACATCGGTAACTCGCAGTGAAATGGACGTTGTACAATCTTGTTGGACCAACGTTGGACCAACATCGGTAACTCGCAGTGAAATGGACGTTGGACAATCTCGTTGGACCAACGTTGCACCAACATCGGTAACTTGCAGTGAAATAGTCATTGGACAATCTCGTTGGACCAACGTTGGATCAACATCGGTAACTCGCAGTGAAAAAGACGTTGGACAATCTCGTTGGACCAACGTTGGACCAACATCAGTAACTCGCAGTGAAAAAGACGTTGGACAATCTCGTTAGCCCAACGTTGGACCAACATCGGTAATTCGCAGTGAAATGGACGTTGTACAATCTTGTTGGACCAACGTTTGACCAACATCGGTAACTCGCAGTGAAGAAGACGTTGGATAATCTCGTTGGACCAACGTTGGACCAACATCGGTAACTCGCAGTGAAATGGACGTTGGACAATCTCGTTGGACCAACGGTGGACCAACATCGGTAACTCGCAGTGAAATTGACGTTGGACAATCTCGTTGGAGCAACGCTGGACCAACATCGGTAACTCGCAGTGAAAAAGACGTTGGACAATCTTGTTGGACCAACGTTGGATCAACATCGGTACCTCGCAGTGAAAAAGACGTTGGACAATCTCGTTGGACCAACGTTGGATCAACATCGGTAATTCGCAGTGAAAAAGACGTTGGACAATCTCGTTGGATCAACATCGATAACTCACAGTGAAAAAGACGTTGGACAATCTCGTTAGACCAACAGTAATGAGTGGACTCAAGTAGAATTACAATCATAAATAGAAGTGCGCCATCCCCGGCGAATTACCATATAGGATCGATATGTATATTATCGGGTGTCAAGAAACCATGTATGATTTGGGCCATCGATCTACAAGCAGTTAATAAAGTAAGCTTTCAACTATACTCGTGTGCCTACTTGTATCATGGTGTCTGAAGTGAAAGTGACTGTATGTCTGATTCGATTCGCCATGACCTGTGTTGTAGAAATGCTGATTTGAATCCATTTTGGGAGGCGAGCTTCACGGTTGATGTGTGACCGGATATACCATCCAGAAAACGCTTTATTGAGAACTGTACTGTTCGTTATCAACGGTGCATAGCTAGTAGGAAGAAAGAGCTCCAGAAGAGGCAGAAGCGATACTATGACCAGGGTGCCAAGTCGCTGCCGGTGTTGAAGTCTGGAGAACGTGTGTACTACCAAGTGGGAAAAGAATGGAAACCTGGCGTAGTGACAACTCAAGATTCAACGCCCTGCTCGTACCACATCCAGAGTGAGAAAGGTGGGCGGTATCGCCGGAACAGACATCATCTAAAGAAGCGTCGCGCACCTGAAGGTAACATCCATGTTCCAGTAAACGAGGAAACGGAGGTCCCAGAAGCGTGCTGGAGTGAGGTGAAGCCGCCCTCGCAAGAACGTGACAGGCGCTACCCACTTCGACGTCTCAGACCCCCGGATAGATTATATTTGTGATAGAGATGGATACCATTTAGGGCAGAATAATCCCTTGGTATCATCTAGGCGTTGGGTAGTCCACCCTGGCACTAGCACGTTAAACCATTTTGCATTAAGGTAAATGTCGGTCTTACATAGGGGATGACAACCGTACGAAAGGGGCAGAATAATCCCCTGGTTCCATCTTCTGGGTGTCGGGTAGTCTACCCTGACACTCAAGTTTGTAATTTACCAGTATTTATTATTGTTATGCCAGAGTTACACATGGGGCATTTCGCCTACTTGTATTATATTACAACACCAACGATGGATCAACATCGGTAACTCAAAGTGAAATGGAGGTTGGACAATCTCGTTAGAGCAACGTTGGATCGACATCGGTAACCCACAGTGAAACGTTCGTTAATCCAACGAGAATCCAACATTTCACATCTGTTGTTCACTACATGTAGCTGTTATGTTAGAAAAGGTATTTTTTTTACTCGTAGCACAGGTGGTCAAAACCCCCTTGCATAATAAAAGGATTTAAAATTAGCTGCTGAAAGCAGGATGTATGCCATCGTTGGATCAACGTTGGTTCAACGTTGGATGAACGTTGGTTATTATTCATGAATATTCATGAGTGGTTATCATTGACTGCAAAAAGCATTAATAATCATGTTATTTGATTGTTCAGAATGAATCCAATGTTATTATTTACTCATTATTTGAAATATATGTAAGTTATTTATCTACAAAAACATTCTAAAGGTTTGTTTCCATGATGTATTTGTGTAAATTCTTAAAACTTTATCCAAACATTCAACTTTATCGAAATACCAACCATCAAACAAATATTAACACAGAAGCTAGGTTATATAAAGCTGAGTGGATGATGTAGATGTAGTGAGTGTAGGAATAGGAATAGGACTATATGGATAGGAATAGGACTAGGAATAGGGTTAGGGTTAGTCTTAGGTAAAGGGAAAGCTAGGATAGGATGTTCTAGATATCACCAATAGGCGTGTCATATGAATATTAATTTATTTTTTTTAGTACGGTGAGACGTTGGTCCAATGTTGGACCAACGTTGGACCAACGTTGGATCAACGTTGGACCAACGTTGGACCAACGTTGGAGAAATGTTGGTGAATTACGCTGGACCAACGTTGGATGCTTGTTGGAGACATGTTGGATGCTTGTTGGAGACATGTTGGATGCTTGTTGGATGAGTGTTGGAGACATGTTGGATGCTTGTTGGAAATATGGTGGATGCTTGTTGGACACATGTTGCTTTGACGTTGGATCAACGTTTGCGTACGCCCAACCAACGCTGCTCCAACGTTGGCGGATACAAAATACCAACCTTGGATCAACGTTGGAAAAGCGTTGGTCCAACGTTGACAAATGACAACTTTCCAACGATGGACCAACGTTGATCCAACGTTGGTATTTTGTTTTCGCCAACGTTGGAGCAGCGTTGTTTGGGCGTACGCAAGCAACGTTGGTCCAACGTTGCCGGACAACGTTGGACCAACGTTGCCGAAAAAATTGGACAACGTTGGTCCAACGTTGGACCAACGTTGGCTTGCTACCTGGGTTCGTAGCGCGTTGCATGACGGGTGTACGGCTTATGGATAATTAATTATATTAGGGTCCAAACGATTGGAAAACCATGCTTTTCAGAAAAATTGGAAAAGCAATCTAGCGCCTCACTGCTCTACATGACGTTTCTTTAGTCATAATTCTTTGGTCATGATTACGGGATGAACATGTTTGTGTGTGTTGGACGCAATTCGTTGGCCTGAGGGCTGAAGAGGACACTCTACATCACGCATTGTAGACATAATTGCATTTTGGTATGCATGCAAATGCCACTTATGAAATAGCGCCTAGCCAATGTTATGTATAAGTGTCTTACACGCTTATAATTTTTTATCATAATTACAAGAATATTTACTTATGTAAAACTATGTCGAGATTTACTGAAAATTATGAAAATATTATTTTGTAAAATGCCTGTTCGACATAAATTATTTATCTTTCATATCCCTCTTGCTTTCATGTTTATAGTACACTCAACATGCTCGTGGGAGTTGTGTAAAGGAAGTGAACATAATGGCTACTGATTCGGAGGAATGCTGCAACCTCGGCGTACCCTCTCTGATCCCTGAAGTTCATAAACTGAGGATAAGCCCAATAATTCCTTTACAATTAATATCAGGCTTAGCATTCTTTGAGGCAGTGATGACGTCATGCCCGCAGCTGGTCGAGATGTCTGTCACTCGATTTGCCTCTAATGACGTGGCCATCATGATCCTTACGATGATGAAGAGGCACCCGAGGCTCAAAAGAATCGAGTGAGTAACACAGCAAATATACATGAACAATAAGTATAGACAATATTGGCACAGGTTGCAATTTCTGATCAAGAACTATGTCGTATTTCTTCGAAATTGTAATGCTTTGTTTTAACATTATTTAGGACCAATACTACCACCTTCGTTGTAGCTCACACTATACTAGCTATTATGTTTGTCATTATAATGTGTGGACGAACATAAATAATGTTAACTAATTCCAATGAACAGTGATGAATAACATTTGTTTCGCTCCATTTACTTTTTTACTTTTTTAATTACTAATTAATAGTCGTTGTATTGCCATGTTTGTATTTCATGAAAGAAAACCAACATTAGCTTTGGATATTGCACCTGTGTTCGAGTGCTGGCGCAGTAATTATTGAAAAATTTAAAATCGTAATATATCAATCAAACACATACACGCAACCAAATATCATCTGTTGACACAAAAAAAAAAGGGAAGAATATTGTACTTCAGAGATTATCATGTATAAAGTGTGGAAGCCTTGAAGAAGTCCAATTTAGCTCTTTTTCATTTATGATGACTATTAAAACGGATAAGTTATTTTCCAAAAAATTGATATCACTTAGAGGAAGTACTGATCTACACATGTACACCAGTTAAAGCTGGTATGCATAATTAAATCTATCCAACATTTAAGTAAACGCCCTTATCCCTCTCATCGAAGAAATAATATAAAATAACGAAATAATAGGAAACAATAATACATTTCGAATAATTATATGCAGAAACACAATGTTAATATGTTTTAAATAATTATATGCAGCAACACAATGTTAATAATATGTTAGTAAACTACAGCATGTCATTATAACATAAATAATTGAAGAACGGAAACGAGTGGTCCATTTATATTCAAACATACAAGATCATTCCCCCATTTCATGTTTTTCTTTCTAAACACCTTCAGGTTATTCGTAACATCCGCAAGAGATGAACCTTTGCTCGGCCTGGTTCATGAGATCAATAGAGACGGCAGGTTACGTGTGACTGTTCAAGACGGTTGGTCAGATAAATTTTTCTTGCAACATCCATGATGCTGATTTAAATTACACATACCAGTGATACCACATAATGGCTCAAGCAAGGCACTAATCCCACGTGGGTGTGCCCCAGGCCATCAACATGTGTTATTAGTTTAGCCCTTCCTGACAGGATAAGCATCTTACGTCAAAGTTTGTAGCAAAATTGTGATCTCCACACTCTTTATCAGCAGCACGAGTCTGTGAGGGTTCCGCGGGGGAACTACTTGAGCTAACTACTTGAGCTACTTGAAACAAGAGGATTTAACATGCATGTTAGGATTATCCTTGTTTGGTCAAACAGAATTGTAGTAATTAAAACAGTTATATTTCATTGATCAAACATCAATGAAATATAGTATTAAAACATGTACGCCGTTAAGCTACAGGGCTGATTTTATTTTTAAAAAGCCGTTAACACAAGAGGGCGCCCTCCGGACACCTCAAGCTTCAACCTATTTTGTAATCAACAAAATAATGTAAATTATGATGCTTGGTTGAAATACATGTTCAATATCGAGAGATCATCGCAACGATTTGAAAACCATGTGGGTAGATTTTCAAAAATGTGTCGCATTTAAAAATATTATTTAGAATTTGTTGAATACAAGTAAAACTGTTGGTCCCCCATATTTATTCCATCGATACACTTATCGATATTACAGCTGTTTCTGTATCAAATCAAGTATATTAAAATGTAATTAAAGGGATCTAGTAACTTTGCTGACATGTGCAAAAAGTGATGAATGGTTGATGCAATATATATATATATATATTGATGCAATGTTATCACATATGTCCACAGGGTATTGTCTGAAAATTTCAAGTCAAATGGACATTGCATGGCCAAGAAATGAGCGAAAATACAAAGTGATATTCACTAACTCACTGCACTCACTTTGTACACGATAAGAAAATCTCTCCCGAAGTTTTTTCTTATCTGAATACTTCGATCGTACATATCTTTGTAAGGAAATGGAAATTTGAAAAACCGAAACCTGTCCCATGGTTTTATTGTTTATATGAAAACAACAAGGTATAATGGAACCGCTAGAATTTATTTTGAGGATTTGGACAATGTTACTAAGTCCCTTTAAAATTAAATGCTCTTTAAAAATTTACTCTCAGTTTTTCATTACCGCACACTAAATTGTTTTTGAATCGCCCTCTATACCGAACCTATCATTCTAATCCCTTTTTGATTTCCTATCAAACTTATATTAATTTGAATTCAATAATAATGCAGACACAATTAAAATTGTGCATATAAAATCCAAAATAATGTTTATTAATAAACATTATCCTAGGAAGCCGCTATCCATGCCGTACGAACAGCAGATGTTCTAGAATATAGACGTACGTGACTGATGTGATTAATCTAGGGGATGGGTTTCGTGTACGTTTGATATAAAGGTTATGACCATTTTTCAAAAAAATGTGTAGTGACTCTTTTACACATTGTACACACAATTCTCTGTTACTTCGCTCTTCCTAATAACTATTATACAATTTGAGTCAGATTTAATATAACGTTGTTTTTTAGAGATACGACGAAACCGGATATTGCCGCCCGTACAGTGTACTGTTATTAGATGAATGTGGTAGATTAACATGTTGTATAAGGAACTGAGTCGAGTGGATTCGTACACTTCAATTTGGCACTCAGAGATTTTGTCTTCAATACTGACTGAATTCAATACAACGAAGCATTACAAAATAAGCATTGTAAATGTTTTGTGTCTATGACCGGTCTGCCTTGTTTAGGAAAAAGAGAGATTCAACAAGCGTTTCGTCCTTTCTATTATGTTTCCATCTGCTTCGAAATGTTATCACGTTGTGATAATGGCATATAATATAGGTGTGTCTAAAAATACTGCCGCTGGCCAATTCGCCGTTTTAAGTAGATTACTCGGTAATAATATATTTGTTCGAACTTAGAGAAAGATTGATTTCCGAAAGGTAAAAGAAAAGAGAACATTGGAATTACTGCACACAACACTAATAATGGTTTCAATTCGGGAAACAATAGACCGGTTCATTTCACGTCAGTCAATCAATGCATCATACTAAAAAAGGATTATATTAGTAGATCAATAATATTTGAATTACTTGTTCCCTACTCGATGACCCATGATAAGGTGTTAGGATGATGTGTCGTTTAGTCTGGTGTCAGCTTGTTTCGAGATATTCATAATCATTTACTTTATACCGTCATCTGCAGATCTGTTGAACATGTACATAATTGCGAATAAAAACAAAATATCGACGATCCATACACATTGTTAAACTTAATTTAACTTAAAGGACAATCAAATCAAGACAAATTGTTGTATGCACTATACGACACTAATTAGGATGAATAGTCCCTGAAAATTTGAGCACAATCGGTCAAGAAATAGAAAACTATGGCTCTGAAAAGAGCCATTTATTTGAACGAGTGACTCAAATTGGCATCGCACTGTGGCAAAGTTATGGACTACTCCCAATACATTTTGTACACAAAATTGTAATTTTGTTCAATTTTCTCAAAATGTATGTTTACCCTTCGTTCGAGTTCAACATATGTTTTATAGAATGCATTTATACATAACATTTCATGAGTTGGGAGAATGGAAAAGTGTGACTATGAAGAAAACTGTAGAATTGGGAACATTTGTGTACATAACATATGGGAAGTAGTCTACACACTTATCAAAGTGCATTGCCAATTTGAATTCCCCATAGGAATAAATGAACATCTTCAAAGAGCCATAGTTTTCTTTTTCGTGCCCGATTATGCGCTAACTTTCAGAGATTATTCCTCCTAATCTCTTCAAGCCTATGGAAGCAACATTTTGCTTGGGTTTCATTGTCCTCGTACATTTATAATGACTATGCTTTATGACAACTCGCCACCATATGTATGGTTGTATTAAAACTGTTCTTTTATATATCTTGGTTGTTTCATATAATAATTGGTAACAACATAAGTATGTTGTTTATTGTGCAGTTATCCATTTAACGTTGTATTATTATTGCTTCTGTGTCCTGACCACGTATGAGTTTAGTTTGAATCGCCTTTTGATTTGTACAGTACATAGTTTGTTTAATATTACTTGACATTACATGTTGTAACTGCTTTCCATTTGACATGCATATTTGATTAATATACAAATAACTGATTCTTGAGAAATGTGTACCTATTTTGTTTTCATTGGGTGGCGATGATGATTGTAGTGATAATGATGATAACGATGATGTGCAATAATGCTCGTTATTTAACATGTTCAAAAATCTGTCAATGCATAGCGGTGCCGATAATAATGACGCCTCTGCAGCTAAAGTTATAATGGTGAAAGTTGGGATGTTGATGGTGATGACATTGATGTTTATTGTGATCATTGATCATATTTGTAATGGACGGTGATGTTCTAGGTAGTGTTATTAACAATTGTAATGACTATTGTGATGATCATGTCATGATCACGCTTCAGCTGATACTGCTTCCAATGGGAACAGTGGCAATGTAGTCCTGTATATGTTTCTAGGACCTGGACACGTTCTTTAGTCCAACGTTTTTTTTATTGATTCATATTCTAGAAGGGTTAAGAAGAAATTTCAGCTTTGTTGCCACCTTGGCAACATTGGGCAACTTTATTTGTGAAATAAGGTCAGGGGTCATTTTCTATCTAGAAATAGTACAATATTGATAAAAACAAGTATTATAGGGTATTTTGGGGAAATGATTTCATTTCCGGTACTCGTTTGTAAGTGCCATGTGGGCAACTCACTGAAATCCAAAACGGCTGCCCCTAATTTGCATATTTATGAAAATTATTGATTTTCAGTGGCTACAACTTCTAATAAGACATAATTACAGATTATTTTCCTCAATCATGTTCTAAATGTGTGATAAAGATAATTTAGCTTGGTTTCCACCTCGGCAACCTCTAGCAATGCATAAAATTAGCATAATTATATTTTTTACCTAATTTGCACATTCCCCCAAATCAGGTAAAATCGTCGATATTGTGAACCCAGAAGATTAAAAAGACAAGAAATGTCACTTTTCCAAGGTTTTAGGGGGCAACACATCCATTAATGATACTTAATTTTACGTATCACCTTGGCAACTCACATAAATCCAAGATGGCCGCCTTTGTCATTTTAAAGGAAATAATGCTATTTGCCACTTTAATGGCATTTATTTTATAAAAGTATGATTTTTTTAGTGTAAGCAACCAACTACATTGTGATTCAAGTATTATAGTTGCTTATTCCAATGATTAAAAGTCCAAACATTATAATATCGATCTAATATAACCAAAAGAATGAAGTCGTGTATCATAATATGTGTAATTTGGGGAGCAGCCATCTTGGATTTGAGAGGGTTGACATGGTGATACAGGGAAATAAGTATCAAAAATGGATCTCTTCCCCCCAAAACCTTGGAAAAGTGGTTTTACTTGTTATTTTTACTTTCCGGGTTCCCAATAACTCGAATTGGGGGAATATGCAAATTAGGTAAAACACCTAATTATGCAAATAATATGCATTGCTAGATGTTGCCATGATGGCAACTAATCTTTGATATCTTAAATACATACTAAGAACATAACTGACAAATAATAATCTGGAATTATTGCTTATTAGAGGCTGTAGCCACTGAAAATCAATAATATTCATAAATATGCAAATTATAGGGGCAGCCATCTTGGATTTCAGGGTGTTGCCCATATGGCACTTACAAACGAGCACCGGAAATGGAATCCTTGTCCCAAAATACCCTAGCATACTTGTTTTTATCAATATTGGACTATTCCTAGATAGAAAATGACCCCTGACCTTATATCACAAATATGCAAATTAGCTAATTAACTGTATAATGCTTATACAAAAAGTTGCCCAATGTTGCCAAGGTGGCAACAAAGCTAAAACTTTCTTCTTAACCCTTCTAGAATATGAATCAATAAAAAAACGTTGGACTAAAGAACGTCTCCAGGTCTAATACACAAAATATAGGACCGTCTACAGGACTAATGATGGTAGTACTCGTTATGATTATGCTGGATACAGGCATGATAGGGGTGATGGTGGAGACTTTCCTGAAATAAAGTTGATGACGAAGACGAAGATGTTTAGGGAGCCAAGATTACAAATTTGCCCGTAGTTCTAGTGGTGGTGGTAACATGGTCAGATGGTGGTAGAGTGGTAACGGTGATGATGGTGATAATGATAATGATCGATGTCGTCGATGGTAATGATTATGGCTATGATAATGATGGCAGATGATGATTATGATGATGGTGATGGTAATGATGAAGGTGATGAGAAAGATGATGGCGATACTGCGTATGCTGCGTAACATCAGTGCTGTAACAATGCTGATGATTGGCATGATGGGGATGGTGGTGGTAGTGGTGGTGCTTATGCTGATGTCGATGATGATGATGTCAATGGTGAGGTGAGCGTAAATCATGGTCAATGTCTTGTGATGTTGCTGATAATTTGGGAAGCTATCAACGAAGCTGATAATCAATCTTAACATACGAGTAAATAACAACGGGTTATAGATATTAAATACCTGATAGTGTGTTGTACGGAAATGGAAGGAGTCTTACGCTTGGAATGACAAATAATGAAGAAGGTAAGAATCTTCACTCGCAAGATAAATATAAAACTGTAGAAGAGACTAGTTAACACTCTGGTCTGGATTGCTATTGTATTTGCAACTGGAGCAAACCGACATGAATAAATTAGAGCATTTGAGTCGCAGTCCTGGAGACGCATCCTAAGATCAGATGGAATAAACTACCACAATATATAAAAGGGGTAGTACAGTTTTGGTAAGGCTGAACTTTAGTATCCAAACCTGGACAGTAACATTATAAACTAATAGTTATTACTCCACCATGCTCGAAAGGTTCATTCAAAAAGAGCAATTAAAACACAAGAGGGCGCTTTCTAAAAAGGCATTGGTTTCAGCCATTTTTCATACAAAATAATGCATGTGATGTTCTATTGAAATAATGATTAAGTAGATAGATCATCAACAACTATTTAAAAAATGCTTTTGAACATTTTTGAAAAAGTGTAAGCATTTTTTAAATTGATATTTCAGCCGTTTCTGGACCGATTTTGACCAAATAAAGTTTATTCTGCCATTAAAATTGCATGTTCTCTCAAATTCGACACTTAGTTTTTCATTATCTCACAAAAAAATTGTGATGTGCAGCGCCCTCTCTACCAAAACTAAACTACCCCTTTAATGGATCAAAGATGGGTGAGTATTGAACATGGGCGTCGATCTGTCATTGATACCCATTCGTCAGGGGGGAATGATCTTTTCATTCACCCCCCCCCCCCCCCCCCCCCCCCCCGATGAATAGGTATTACGTAAGTATCGACGCCCATGGTATTGAATATAATCATACATACAATCAATTTCACGACAACTGCGTTTTAAAACACTAGACCGTGTTTTATCCTAATTTCACATTCGACACCTATACACAATAATGCCACACTTTCCAATTCCACACATGTCATACACGTGGGGGATTTACCACAACAGGCATATTTATCTTGACAGATCGACATGCTTCCCGTTTTCTCCAACACTGGGCTGTTTTAATTATGTGGACATAAGTCGCCATTAACATGCAACACCACAGCAGTGCACATTCTCAAGATTGATAGTCCTTAACAAAGTTTGAAAAAAGTCCAATAATAAGCGATTGTGTATTCACACATATGTGCAGTGTACAGAGGTCAACTGTTCACTGTTACCAACATGTGTTGTAAACAAATTATTCGCTGATTATTCATTTGTTTGCGGACGCGTTCAATCAGTTATGATTAGTAATGTCTGGGATCGCCCTTTGTCGTCACCATCCGATAGACGCAGTATAGGTACAGTTCTGGGCCTGTATTCCATAAACACAGTTAAGCAAGAAAACTTGCTTATCATAAACAAAAATAATTAGATCTAAGCATGTTTGCTTAAATCTCCCCGTAAGCAAATTTGCTTAAATGTTAGACGCAATTTTCGGTAAGCAAGTTTGCTAAGATGTTTTGCTTATTACAGTCAAACCTGCCAATGCGACAACCTGTCTATAGCGACCACCTGCTCATAACGACCGCTCTCTGGTCCCCCGTGAACAATTATGTGTTAAGCGACCTGCGTAATGCGACCACCTGCCTAACGCGACCAGCGACCACCCCGCGACCACCCTATTTGTGTCCCGACCCACATATAAATCTATGTATAGCGACCACAAAATTTGAGCGCCCAAGGCATCAAATCTCTTGCCTCTGGTCGCTCAAGGCTCCAATTCTGAACATGTCGATGCATAAAACAAGCTTTTAAAATGACAATGAACCTCAGACAGACGCTAAATAACCAACAAAAAGTGCTTCAACTCATAAACAAAGAATATTCAAGCTCTTCAGTACCTGGTGCTGATACATATGCGTTGAACAAAGGCACTATACTAATCACAACATCACTAACAAATTCTGGTCGCTGAGACGGAGTTTTTCTAACTCTTTTTAATGATAATCCTTGCGCTCCTTGCATTTTTGCTTCAGAATTATATAGAAAACTATACTGTGCATTAGCGTAGCTGGTTCTGTCATGATGAAAAACATAATAAATGGCACATTGACACATTTTGTAATTTCAATTTCACCTGAAAGATAATACAAACATTTAATATCATTTTAAATATAACGCCATTGATATATACTCCGCAAAAAAAGAAACTGGACACTTGTATAAGTTGAAATATTTCATACCAATGTACGATCAAGTGTACATGATCATATATCAAATTAAAGGGAATTTAGTCCTCTACATACAGGGTATAACTTAAAGGTGTAATCGTTCATGCATGAAATGCCATGGTCAATTAACACTAGCAAGGTCTGTTTTCAAAAATAGCAAAACAATGGAGGACCACACCATTCGACTGAAATGATAATAAGCGTTTCACTTAAAACAAGATGTGCGGGGCAAGTAAATTATGACATTATTCAACTTTATTGTTATGAACAAACTCTGGAAATACAAATTTGTCAATAAAACAGGGTCAGGTTATGAGAGCATTATCATAATGGTCTGTATTACAGGCATGAAGCTTGTCTATTTCATGTGTCCCCTGCAATTTTAACCATAGTTACCTAGAGAAATGTCATGTTAAAGACTGCCCAAATCTTTGACCAAGGGTGACTTCAGGTTTTGAAGATCTTTGGACTACGGTATAATTCTTGAGAAAAATGTATACCATTTTCATGCTGAAATAAGGGCACAAACTGTGTTTTTGACTAATAAAGCTTTGCCATGGAATTCCCCATTTTGTTACTTTTGGATGAAAATAACACCTAATAACGTTCACAATTTGTCTTCATTTATACTCTTTATTGAGATGAAGATAGAAAAGGTCACATTTGTATTGATAAATTATGCCATCTCATGAATATAGCGTTTTAGATTAGGCTTATCAACATTTATATGGTTGAGTGGATGTTCCATTTTTGCTATTTTTGAAAACAGACTTTGGTGTGGTTAATTGACCGTGACAAGTCATGCATGAATGATTTCATCTGGATTTCATGCGAATATTGAAGAGGGTAATTTTATCTTTAATTTGATATACAATATCATATATTTTATCGTTAATGAATACGAAATATTTGGTCTCATACAAGTGTCCAGTTTCTTTTTTTGCGGAGTATATGATTTCAATTTTGTTGTGGTTATTCATGCAACAAATACTAAATGTACTAACTATCGAAATGTGCGTGTACAAATGTCATGCATATAGTCACGATATGCGACCATAAATTCAAAATGGCCGCCATCCTGTATAATGCGACCAACTGTCTATAGCGACCGCTTTTCGTCGGTCCCTTGAGTGGTCGCTATAGACAGGTTTGACTGTATAAGCAAATTTGCTCAAATCGATTAAAGCAAATTTGCTTAAACAAGCTTTGGTATTCCATAAACCTATCAGCGTAAGATGTTTGTCTTAAATTTAAGCCACCTATTAGCTTGCTTATCTCTGTAAGCTTGAGGCTTTGCCGTGTTGCATGCACGTAAAGATATGTGATAACTGCGACATGCAGTATTCATCAATATACCGTATGATTTGAAAATTAATCTAATTAATTATTTAAAACATGCATACAAATTACAAGGGACACCTACAACAAATTTTAAGTCACCCTTGAACTAATAGTGTTGTAGTGCACCTATTACACAGAAGGCACACGGTAAAATACTGAAGGGATGACAATAAAGTACACGGTAATATATTGTTTAGATGTTGTCACCTATCACCTGGGTGACGAGGTACTCAGTAAAGTACCGTCTGAGGGGTTAGGGTTAGGGTTAGGGTTAGGGTTAGGGATAGGATCACTGTACAGATTATCCCATCGTGTCCATCAGATTACAGAAGATGTCATCCCTTCAGTATTTTACCGTGTGCCTTTCTTTTTTTTTTTACGGTGGCTTACTGTGTGCTTTTTGTGAATCGGGTGAAATTTTCGAGGCCGAGACCATCGGTAAACCGTCATATTCCAGGGGTTCTACCCCAGAGCCCCGTCAGAATCCCCAAGGCAAGATGGAGCCCCTCCCCTTCCAACATCCCTTGCTACGACTATGCATTCTACATAGATGTGTTACAATATGAATTCTACAAAGAAATGTAGATGAACTGTAAATTGTATACATTTACATTATTAACGTCTGCATATTGTACAAATGTATAAATGTATACATGTTATCATAGTCATAGTAAAACAAAATGTGTAATATTGATTACTGGTACAGAAAATGTTAAACATTAATTATATATTTCAAACTTTAGTTCAAATCGATTCTAACAGAATATTCTTATCTTTAAAGATTTATCTAGCTGTGTTGGTAATTCAAATTTGCACCGTGTATAAATAATCTCCACCAATAATACACTTTTGTATATCAAAGGTTCTGCCATTATTTTGTGTATCACATTATACACTCCATGTCCACAAAATTTGTACCTCTGTAGTTAATAAATATCAGTACGTCTCAGTGGCGGATCTACGGGGGGGGGGGGGGGGGGTAGGGGGTTTAACCCCCCCCCCCCCTCCCTTGGGCTGCCAAGTGAAAATGTGACATGGAAAACATCACTTACTGGGGTTAAAAATAGCAAAAATATAATCGCCACTTCGCGGCTCGTGGACGATGTTCCACATCGTCATTGGGTGAACCCCCCCCCCCCCTTAGCAAAAAGCAAGATCCGTCCCTGCCGTCTTAACTAGTAGTTATGTTCGAAGATGTACTGTCGTAGATTGCTCAGTGCAAGCCACTTTTGACCAAATATAAAATAGACTCGATTTTAACCATTCAGTATACATTATCTTTTTCTGACATGTCAATGTATTCAACAGAACTCGGAGTTGCAGATATTCTAGGTCCACGCTCTCTTTCAACCATTACTCCATTCGTGTAAAGCTCACTCCTGCCATCCCAGCTACTCCCTACAGTGCGCTGAACATTTCATCCATCAAACTCGTGTCCGCAGTCGATTGCGCTATGGTACTCGTGGTCGATGTCCGATTGATTGTCATTTCCAGTAGTTTGGGATAATGACATGAACTGGTTATGAAGCATGTGATCAACATTACCATTGTAGTCATTCCCCGTACGAGGGTTGGCTGGCTGATTTGAGTGATGCTAATGCTGTTGCTGACGATGATGAGGAGGTCGAGAGGGATACGAATGTTGATGATACTGATGCGTCAGTGGTGGCGAAGGCGACGATGGTGATGCTGGTGAAGATGGTCCAAGCATTGCCGATCTGTTTTTCATGGCTTCTTCAGGACGACCTGGAATAGGTCTTTGGGGGTTCACGTGCAATGGATGCTTGGACCTAGAAGAATTATTTAAAGGAGTATTCATCATCGGATTTCCTGTTGGTCTCGGGATCGTAGAATTGGAACTACAGCTAAAAGAAAACCTCACCGCCGCCTCGTTTTGTGTGGGAAGCGTTGGCATGCCGTTGTTGTTCTCAGAATTGGTGTTAACTGACGACGTGTGCCCTTCTTGCTGGTGGTATTCATGGTCTAGTGTTGGAGAAGGCGGCGATGCTGAACCTGGCGATGTTGGTCCACAGACGACTGACTTAACGTCGATATCTCTGGGAGGTAGATCTGGAACACACTCTGGAGGAGTTGGAGGCAGCGGAAGCATGCAGACAGACGAGGACTTGTTGATCTTCACCAGTGGGTCTACAGGCGCAGGAAGCAGGAGCGAGCGCAAAGGACAAGACATGGTGACCGTCATACCTGGGTTTTTCGGCCTAGAAGTCGTAAGTGCAAAAGGCCGTGACGAGACATCCATTAGTTCTGCACTGTCGTAATGATGTTTCAGAACATCCTTGAACTGATGGCCAGAAACCAATTGTTCGTTTGGAGATATGGGGTCAGCATCCCTGATGAAAGTCTCTTCGTAAGGCATGACCTCGTACTGAGAATCACCAACGGCACTGTCCGCATGGCATTCCTCGATAGACATAGGCCCCGCTGACATGGCTGATCCAGTTACACCAGTCGATACATTTCCATCTGACCCTTGATTCTGATGTCCATATTGGTAGGTGTAGTCATAAGTAGTCGAGTTATGTCCGTCTAGTCTTGCCTGACGGATTTGTGTCAAATACGTTCCGATTTCCTCTGTCTTGAGAACATTCGACGGTGCCGTGTGACTTATTTGTCTGTTCTTATCTGAACTGTTTGAGGACATTACAAGTTTCCGTTTGGTCTTTCGCCTGCACTCGTAAATCACGCTAATAGAAACAAGAAGAACCATGATACAGGACAAGGTCAGGAAACTCGGAAACGGCCAAGATGTCAAATTTAATGTAGAAATACCTTCGGAACGAGGTTGGGCAGTGCTCAATGCGTTTTTAGTACGGCTGGTTGAGGGGACGAAAGCGGATCCCAGGAATGGTGTCGAAGTTTACAAACTATTCGGTAACAGACGCAGATAAATCCAAACCCTTAGTAGGACATCGCCAACTATGACATCGCATGTCACCAGATCTACACTTCGTACATCAACCTGACGGCTAACTGAGGAATTCCCCAAGACTCCAGTTCCCTCATTAGCTATCTCCCCATCTTCATACCATCTGAGCAATGGAGGGATATCACCACCAGTATTGAATGAATAGTTAAGGTGTACTTTGAAAATACTTTCCGACACAAACGTTGCGTAGAGAATCGCTGTTGGTGGCTCGCGTCCTGTCCATGTTGTCAGTGACGTATCTGTGCCTGGTGGAAAAGATTCTCTGCCATGTATACGTTGAACATCATCAAGAGCTTGATGGAGAAACACAACTGCTTTGGATTGCATCGCGATGCCTCCATCCCACCGCACATTGCACGTGATGCTGACATTTCCCCCATCTCCTGGCACACCCGCGCTTCCATTTAACCGGACTATGACGGTGGCCACTTCACTCATACAGCCTTGCACCAATGCAGAGGGCTCGCACGTCCAGGAGTATGAACAAGACACCTGGAAATGACGTCTAATGTCGCAGAAGAATTCCACTTCGTTGACCAGGCCGGGCCTAAGTCCAGATTGTTCTGGAATCACTTTGGGATCCTGGACAATGATGATGAGGCCCGCTAAGCACGGTTTGGCTGCCCATGTAAATTCGTTGTTAATGTCAGGATGGTAGTCGACTGCGATGCAGAAAACAATGGCACCGTCAAGTGTCTGGTTCCAAGTAAGGGTTGAATTGATGAAATACTTTCCACCTGACATGCATAAAGGAATACAGATTAGATTAATATAAATACAGAATATGTACAGAACGTCTCAGCTTTACACGTTGTAACATTGAATTTTATGTATGGAAATGATGATGGGGACTGAATTGTGCCAATGTTACATGGAAACGAGACAAATTAATTAAAGTACATAATGCAGTACGTCTCAGTTTTGCAGGACAATCACGTCGTATCAATTAATTGCATGTCTGGAAAGTAGAAATTATGGTGGGCACTCATAATGTTGTGCAAATGCCATAACCAAAATTATAACCAAATCTTACCTATTCTTACCATATTTTGTTTTCAATAGACTATCGTCTAGCGGGAATTCGTTTGCGTGTAATGAGTAAATGAGGTTTTCGAAACAAATATTGTTGTCATAAATGTATAATTTATTGTAAAACCAATAAGATTCAGCATACCATCACCATCTTGCCTGAAATCTCGCCTGATGTCTAAATTGACCTCGGGCGAATGCAGCAATATCCATCGCAACTCCACAGCCGGTCTCCTAGGAACGGTACAAGATATCTCCGCACTTGGACCATCTCTTACAAGTTGGATCACCTCTGTCCTGGCCCCGGACTTAAAAAAATAAAAAATAAAAAAACAAACAAAATTATTGGATTAAACCCTCACTCACCTGTAATTCAATCTCAGAACAAATGTAAAATAACTTGTTGTATCATTCTGTGAATACAGCACTTTCCACTGCAACTCCACAGTCGGTCTCTAAGGAACGCTATCAGAAATCTCTACACGCGACAGTCCTTGTACAAGTTGGATCTCCTCTCTCACAAAAAGACAACATATGGAATTATTACATTAAACTCTCCCTCCGGTGTTGTTTAATCTTAGAAATGTTCACAACAACAACTTGTTTTATCATCGGCCGTATAGAGTGGTATCCACCGCAACGCCACACACGGTCTTGAAGGAACGATGCAAAACAAATCTTCGCAATCGACACTTCGTTAACAAGTTGATCACCTCTCCCTGGGCTCGGGGCGTTAAGATATAACAGAGAAATATCGCATTCAAATATCAATTGTTTTTAATTTTCTGGTTAAAACGCCATTGATTACTGATCTGATCAGTGAAATGTAGTATTTGTTTTCTAAACTCTAAAATCGGTCTTGTCTTAACACTACCATAATTTACATAAAGGAAGACATTGTTGTTCCATCGATTCGCCATATTTGCTATACGTGAACTAAACAAGCAAACACTCCACAATATGCATTATAATTCAAACATTTAGTAAAACTAAGACTACCTTTACATTAAGGAATTCAAACCTGCATTATAAAGGAACTAGATTGTCCAAAGAGCGCACCTCAATGCATACAGATTGTTTCATCGAATAAACGTCTTAACAATAATTCAAACAATAAATTATTGCATTGAATGTGACACATATAACAAATGAAATAATGCAATGGGCCTACTTTATATGGGTCCGCTCGCTATTCATAAGGAACGCTATTCATAAGGACCACTATTCGCAATCAAAGAAAATGATCGCTATTCATGATAAGAAGAGGGTTGCTATTCATAATGTAAACGTAGGGTAGCTATATAAAACACAACATTAGGGTAGCTATTCATAATACGAAATGAGGATCTATATTCACAATATGAGAAATTGGTCGCTATACATAATATAATCAGAAGGTCTCTATTTATTCTATTTATGAAACAAAATACAAATTCTTATTTTATTTTTTAAACAGGTCAAGCACAGGGAAGAGTGGGGGCAAAATGAGGTGAATTAATGACATGAAAATGGGAAGAAAGAGATAACAATAGCGAACTGGAGTAAACAAAATAAGGAAACAAAATTATCAAAACTGCCCATGGCGATGGCGTAGCTACCGGGGGTGGGGGCGCGGGGGCACGTGCCCCCTCCCCTCCCCCTCATTTCTTTTCATGAATATCGACCCTTGTCTTATATCATAAATAGCGACCCCTTTCTTAGATTATGAATACCGGTCCTTATATGAGTAGTGACCCCCCAATACGAATTATGAATAGCGCCCCTACTCCATTTGTATGACTCCGACTCCGATCTTGTATTATGAATAGCGGTCCTTATGAGTACTGACTCTTAATGGGAATTATGAGTAGCGACCGTCATCTTACATTATGAATCACAATCCTTCTGCCTTCATGAATATACCCCTTTTTCGTTTCATGATTGCGGTTATTCAGAATAGGGGATTGACAGATTGTGAATAGTCTTTTTAATAGCGACGTAGCGACGTAACCCCTCTCATAAGCAAGTATGTTAATAGTTATGAGGGATACGAATGCGAAGACAAGAATACCTCCACACCAAATATCGACCCCTTTTGCGTTTTATGAATAGCGGTCATTCAGTATAGGAGATTGACAGATTATGAATAGCGGTCATTCAGTATAGGAGATTGACAGATTATGAATAGCGGTCATTCAGTATAGGAGATTGACAGATTATGAATAGCGGTCATTCAGTATAGGAGATTGACAGATTATGAATAGCGGTCATTCAGTATAGGAGATTGACAGATTATGAATAGCGGTCATTCAGTATAGGAGATTGACAGATTATGAATAGCGGTCATTCAGTATAGGAGATTGACAGATTATGAATAGCGGTCATTCAGTATAGGAGATTAACAGATTATGAATAGCGGTCATTCAGTAGAGGAGACTGACAGATTATGAGTAGCGGTCTTTATGAAGAGCATCCTCCACCTAGCGTTACCCCCTTTGACGCATTCTGTCTGATGAGCAACAATTATGATAGTTATGAAAGCTATACGAATGCGAAGACCAGAATACCTGCACACCCCCGAGAGCGAACCTCGCATAGATACGGTCCAACGTGGTCCTGCAGGACTCAGTGGAGAACGAGAAGCCGTTGCTGTTTCACCCATTTCAAACTTGGACAGATTCAAGAAAGTATGCAAGCAAATAACAGATTAGTGAAAATAAGCTTACCTGTAAGCATTTTGTGTCTTCAGCAATTATGACAGTTCTGAGTGATGCGAATGCGAAGTCCACGATGCCTCCACCGTGTAGAGAGCGTACCTCGCAGACATACAGTCCAACGTGGTCTCGCAGGACATTGGTTAGGGTGAGGGATGACGTTGCTGTCCCAGTCTGCTCATCATGGACCTCGACTGATAAATAAAAGGGTTCGAAATAATGTATGCAAATGTAGTTGATGCCGAATAAAATAATAATAATTATAAGACTGGACTCTAATTTGTCACTAACCCCGTTCACAGTTATCCTCCCTTCACGTCTTACATTCTTACTTAAGTTCATGTATTTTGCATTTTTGTTTCTATCGCTATTGCATTCTGGACATAAAGTGCCGCACTTACATACCTATGTCTATCCCCGCTTCATTCTCGATGTGCCAATGCCACTGGACTTCATGCAGGCTGGGTGAGAAGTTTTCGACACTGCAAGTAAAAACTGCTCTTCCCCCTTCTGAAGCAACGATATCGTCCGGACCATGACTGATATAGCGTGGTTGCAATGCAGGAAAAACTTGCGTGAAGTAATTAGAGAACACGAACAAAAATATGATCTCGATCTTCATGTCGTTTTGTGATTTTCAATATGCAGCAAAGTTTTGAAATGTTTCTTTTTTTACAGAACAACAAATGCTGTTCAACCAGCGCCCAATTGTTGTATAGCTGAGATCAGCACATAATACTTGTTTTAAGAACAAACACTTTTTAATAAGATGCGTACTCTTGTCCGTTAAAAAGGAAGCACAACCAATTAATTTGTCACCAAGAAGAGGGCGGCGTAGCTAGTGGGGATGTAGGAATGGGGGGAAATTCTCTCCCAAATTAAAGGATAACAGTATAATTATGTAGAAACAAAACAGAAAATCCAAACACAAAGTTCACACTACGCCACTGAAACCGATGCATACTTATCGTGTGAGAAGCAAGTTATTTCAAGAAACCAAAAGTTCAATATTTATTAATTGCGTGTTCAGATAATTATTGCGGTTAAAAAACTAGGCGAGGGTAGCACATTTATGGTACTATTATTATCAATTATTACAGTACTTTCGCATTATTTTCATGTTTTAAACCATAACAATCGAAACTATAGGCCATTATGACTTGTATGTATTTCAGTAAGGCGTGTTATAGTGTTACAACATTTTCTTCCCCCTCCCCCCTAAAAAAGAAGAACAAACAGAAAAGGAAAATAAAAAAATGTTGGGGATGATGTTTTCGGAATTTGGATCACCAGAGATATGTTAATAAAGAGAATCTTAATTCAAACATATAGAGAAACTGACCAGAAATGTATAATGTGATTGAAAAAGAGCAAAGAAATTGGAATTCCAACGGGATTCGAACCCGAGACCTCCGGATTGCTAGACCGGCGCTCTTACCGACTGAGCTATAGAAAACCCTAGTACGGAATTCGTCCCAGAAACCCCTTAATTTGCATTGCTCTTGAGGTCAGAAGCTATTATAAACCTGAAGAGAATGTTGGTAAAAAAAAAATTACGCTCACTTGGACGTAGGTATATTAAAGGGATCTAGTATACTTTGTTGATATGCGCAACAAGTTATAAATGGTTGATACAAAGTGTATTGTTGTAATCTGATAATTTTACTGAGTAAGTGTGTTATGTGTGAACATGTCACGTTAAATGGATATTTTATGTCCGAATAATGAGCGAAAATGCAAAGTGATATTCACTAACTCATTGCACTGCCTTTGTACACGGTTATGACTATCCAGTTTATAGTAAAACATCCGAGCACTTCAATCGTAAGTATCCTTTTAACGAAAGGGAAAATTGAAAAACCGAAACCTGTCCCATGCTTCTAATGTTTATACGAATACTACAATGTACATGTATTATAGAACCGCGAGAGTTCCAAGCAAGTTCTGAGAATTTGGAAAATTGTACTTGATTCCTTTAAATCAATTGATAATGCGTGCAATAAGAGTGGAAGCCGGGTCAGCCCCCCACCCCCCTCCCACACACACACACACACACACACACACACACACACAGTGGCGTAGCGAGGGTCAACGGATTGGGGGGGCACAACTGCGAGGGAGCGGAGCGACCAAGCCCGAGGGAGGGAGCTTTTGCAAATTTTCACTTGAAATAATGCACTCTGGTGCATACCTTGGAAGTAAATTTGATAATACTGAATTAAAGAAATCAGGACTTAAATCATCTCCCTCAAACACAATCGAACGTACGTGTACACACACACACCAGACTCAAATACGCTCACGTCGTAAAATCAGTGCTTGTCTACACTTAATTGGGAGAGGGGGTTTTCCCCCTCCCACGTGGAGAAATTTTTGAAATTGGTGTTTAAAATATCACTGTAGAAGTATGGTCATTATTGTCTTAATCATTGTCTTAATCATGGGTGTTAAAATTGTATATAATAGTGAACCTACTCGTAACGTATTTTTAAACGGGACTAGCGAGGAAAGATTGAGCATTGCATGAGATGGATCCACGTGATCCTGTATACTATAGAGCCATCGATATAGTCTAGGGCATTGAGCTCCAAGGAAACTAAGCAAGGGCGTCAACAACTTCTCAAAAGTGGAGGGGAGACATTGCGAGGAAGCGAACCGACCGAGTGGGGGAGGGTGTGGGAGGGGTGCCCCCCTCCCACTGTAGGGAGCTTTTGCAAATTTTGGGCTTTAAATTGTGCGATTTGGCGCATACCCGAGACCAAAACAAATGATTCGTAGTTCAAGCTATAGAATCAAACATACATAATGTGTGCATATTAAAAAGTGGGAGGAACAATCACCTCCACTTTCAAATGTATGGGGGAGGGGCGTGTCCCCCTCCCCGTCCCATGCCTGTTGTCGCCCACTTTCCAAGTACCGCGTGACTAGACCCATGACACGGGTCCCTTGAGTATGTCGACTCTGGAGAAGATGAATGGTGCTCCTTCAATCATGATCATCAACAATATATGCCTAGATATGCATCATGAATTAATGGAACGGGTGCATTTGGAATGAAGAAATTAGTAAAGAAAGTTTGTCTTTATTACCTAGACATTTAGGACTACGTAGTGCAGCTATGCGCCTTTATAGCCTGCATGAAGGCGTCAAATGGTCAAAAGTATCTATACAAACGGGAGGCAGATTCAAGATCCTAAAAAGGACCTTGGTATGATGGATGATTTACCATGCGCTAGGAAGTTTTTAGGCCTATACGCGCTCTATGTCTTCTGAAATGCGGTGAGCGTCGATCCTCGCGAACGGGACTAAAAATGTGCATAAGGCGCTATATTGGAAGGATTCTTCAAACTGATATAGGTGCGCTATTGCTAGTACTATAGGAAACGATTATTTTCTTCTTTATTATCGTTGGTAACATCATTATCATCACACATTTAATAAAACATGATAATGATGAATGATATAGACACATTTGGCTTAATGTCGGGTCGTCATTTTTTTTTTTTTTTTTTGGCCAAACGATTGGGGGGGGGGGGGGGGGGGGGGGCACGTGCCCCCCCGTGCCCCCCCCCCCCCCCGTAGCTTCGCCACTGCACACACACACACACACACACACACCATTACAAATGGGGCTTGTACGCCCATACATTTGATTATGCTTAAAATCGCTTTCGGTAAATGAGGAAGTGGAAAGCAAAATTAATGGAAAATTAAAACAATTATATAATTTAATTACAAACAAAGTTATAAAAGACATAAGTCCTCATCCTTTCCGGAAATAATAAATGTTCAAAACACAATGTATATTGATGTGTTGATACGCTTGTTATATTAATGTCCCAGCAACCGAGTGCTGTTTACTTGTTTGATTCGGTCGTTTTGTACGTCCTGAAAGTCGAAACTATAATATATTATAACACTTGCAAATGTATGGGGGCTTGAGGAAATGAAGCAACTTCAAACAAAAATATCCGAAAATATGTAAATAAAAGAAAAAGAAAACAGTTGTTCATATTTTGTAGAGACCATCGTTAACAAGGTTAAAGGGTACCACCACCCAAAACTAATATTCTTATTATAGAAAGGTAACATCTTTAGTATTCCATTCTATCAACAAGTTCACAAAAATATGTTTTCAGAAGAAAAAAAAATAATTGGAAAACGCATCACCATTCTAAAGCATGCGTTCATGCGGTCTGAATTGCGAAGAGTACTGCGTGTGCGGCAAGCGAATCGCCCGGGATTCTATTGCATACAAACGTACGTGTGAATAGCATTGGGGCACTCGCAAACCAGGAACCAGGAAATACTAGTGGTGGAAATTAATTGCTTTGTTTATAAATTACACAACCCTTTGCAAAATGTTGGGTATCTATTTGATATCACAAAACAGTACCAAAACATTTAATAATATGTTGTTATTTGCCCGGTGGTCCCCTTTAATAAGTGTGTATTCAAAATATTACACAACACTTGTAAGGATACATGTAATCAACATGAGTGTCATTGCGAGTTAGATGACACAACCATGATCCATAATTTCACACTTGTTTGTAATGTTTTGAAGGGGGGGGGGGGGGGGGATGACTGTAACCACCGACACAAATGACCGCAACCATCATTGTTTAAAGGGGTGGTTCAGTTTTGGTATAGAGGGTGCTGCACGAAATGATTTGTTGTGAGATAATGAAGTATTAACTTTGAAAGAGCATACAAATTTGTTGACAGAATAAACTTTATTTGATTAACATTATTGTACTAAGAAAAGGATGTAATATCAATAAATATCTCCAATGTGAATCCATATGGGGCTTAGATTTATTCGATGATTTAAAAAAAAATGCTTACACTTTTTCAAACATTTTCAAAAGAGGTTTTTAAATAGTTGGTGATGATTTCTCTATTTAATCATTATTTCAACAAAGCATCACATACATTATTTGGTATACAAAAATGGTTGAAGCCAATGTTTTTTGGGGGAGCATCCTATTGTGATTGAATGGCTCCCTTTTAAAAAAAATGATAACAGGCTTTTTACTTAATCGTCTGTAATGTTTCTTGACCTTTCGAGCCTGGTGGAGTTATAACTATTTGTTGTTATGTTATTGTTCAGGCTTTGGTAACTAAAGCTCAGACTTACTAACCTGTATTCCCCCTTTAAGTTTTAACTTATTTGATGCACATTATTCAAGCCCCAATTGTGGTCACATGCACATTGAGACAATTACATCATTGTGCAAACGAGGCCTCTATAGCATAATGCTTATGCGTTTTCTATGGTATTCCAGGAACAGAAATTTTGTAAAAAGATATTGAATAGTTGTAGGCCACAAGGCTAAACATTTAGAAAATGTCTAAATATTGAAACCCTTTACTTGTTCGAAGACACTTGTGCCTCGTTGATAAATACTTATAAATATGCAAGTGATGAGTATTCACAATATTATATACAGGCTTGTGCACATGTTATACATACATATGAATCCATCTTGCTAATATAGAAATACCCGACTTCTTTGAATTTACAGCCAAGCCTATAATGCTGCATGCTGTCGATAAGCGATGACTCTTATGATACTTTTTTATGATACACATTTTCTGGAAAATCTATGTTCTTATTGTTTAAGCTATCTTTCAACCCCTTTTAACTGTCAAGTATTCACTAGCTTTTGAAGGGATTAACCCGATTTTGATCAAATAAAGTTAATTATATCGTGAAAGTTGTACGCTCTTTCATATTTGACATTTAGTTTGTCATTACCTTAAAACAAAATAATTTATTTTAGCGCCATCTATAACTCAACTATCCCTGTAATCCAGTACAAGGTAAACACAATCGGTTTGATTCGGAACGCTCAGAATAAATCACAGTTCAGCGAACTTATTTTGGTAATGTCGGTATCTTACTTCCATAGTCGAGATCCCCTCTGATAGTAATGTAGCTTAAATAGACCGACAGAGCATGCCACACTCTTTCAGTGGGAGTAACTGGCACTTACTGTAGCAGCCAGTTGAACCTGAGGCTGAGGGGACAAAAGAATAACTATATTTGGCAGGTGACACATCATATCTTCTTTGTAGAAATAAAGCAAAGACATTTTTGTTCCATGCATGAGCGAATACGATGTACAACCGTTACGTTCGTACAGTACTCACATACTAAATGCTACATGTAGCTGTCACACAGGCAGAAAAGAGTGGGTGCAGATTGTTCAATCAGAGAATAATTATAATAACAACGCAATAAACCATTGCTTAATTACGAAATATAACTCATTATGTACGATTTGTAAGTAATGGCGGCTAATAATTTGCATATTCATAAGCCATTCATGTGACTAAATTCATCAGTATAAGCTTGTTGACACCCCTTATCGAAAACATGGATCTGCGCATCGCATCATTGTATGTTTTACTAGCCTAGTTGCCGAGTTATAATAAACAACTTTTTTATCCACCAAATAGAGAAAATAGCGTCAATTGGTGGCCATTTTGAATATGCTAATTATATTTGTATATGTTATATGAGTAAATTATACTACTGATGATTCAATGAAACGCTCTCATTCAATTATTTGACTCGCAAGAATGTGTAAGACACTCAATATTAGTGTTATATTCAGTAGGCCTAAATTGCCCCAAAATAACTATTTTTTATGAGTTTTCTGTAACGGCGGCTACTAATTTGCATATTTATGTGTCTTCGTGTACACTAAATACATCAGAGATATCGTATACTGTATATGTTCCCTTCTGATAGCAATCATCATTCTAGACATTTAATTTGCAAGTTTTGCTTCCCTGGTTGCAAAGTTATTGAATAAACATGTTTTACAAGTGTAAAAAGGTGTTATTTTGGCGGCCATTTTGTTTCTGCAAATTAGATGGTCAAAAACTAAAAATTTCACTTGGGAACTGGGCTAATCGGATTCAGCACCCCCAAGTTATGTGAAATAGCTTGGTTCCCGACTTTTACCCCCAAATGCTCCTAACATGCACATTTTCCAGAAATCCCACTAGACTATTATAAAGGAATTCAACTGTCCAAAGAGCGCAACCTCACAATGCATACATATTGTTTCATCGATTGTATACACGTCTTAACAATAATTCAAACAATAAATTATTGCACTGAATGTGACAAATATAACAAATGACAGATTGCAATGGGCCTAATTTTAATGGGTCCGCTCGCTATTCATAAGGACCGCTATTCATAAGGACCACTATTCATGATGACCACTCTTCACAAGGACCGCTATTCATAATCAAAGTGTAATCGATGTGTATTGCTGTATGGATACGCTTCTAATACTTATGTGATACCCAGCAACCAAGTGTGGTTTATTTGTTTGATTTGGTCGTTTTGTAAGTCCTGAAAATCGAAACAATTATATTATAACATTTCAGTTCCAAGCAAAATTTGAGGATTTAGACAATGTTAATAGATTCCTAGTAATTCCTCAATTTATAATGCGTGCAATAAGATTGAAAAAAAAAACCGGACCAGAAATTCCCTCCCCCCCCCCCCCCCCCCCCCCCCAAACACACACACACCTTTACAAATGAGGCTTGTACGCCCATGCATTACAACTTTCTCAATAATCGCTTTCGGTAAATGAGGAAGTGGAAAGCAAAATGAAAGGAAAATACAAAAAAATATATAATTTAATTACAAAAACAAGTTATACAAGACATACGTCCTCATCCGTCCCAGAAATGTTAAATGTTCAAGACACGATGTGTATTGATGTAAGGATACGCTTGTAATATGAATGTAGAGTCCCAGCAACCAAGTGCTGTATATTTGTTTGATTCTGTCGTTTTGGTTGTCCTGAGGGGTGTTTCACAAAGATCCTGAGTTGATCTTAGCACTAAGATGGTCTTAAATATTATGGAAAGCCATTAGTGTCTTGAAAATTTGTTATGAAAGTTATGTTGATTCAATCTAATTATCAAAGAAATTTCATGAATTGTATGTGAAGATTATGAATCTCTTTGATAATTAGAAAATATATATGATTTCAATCAACATTTTATGCATTTCAACATAAATGTTATAAAACTGTTTCAATACACTAAGTGCTAAGTGCTAAGATCAACTTAGGATCTTTGTGAAACACCCCCTGGAAATCTAAGCTATAATCTAGTATACACTTGCACATTTATTTGGGCTTGGGGATAATTACCCAACTAGACAGTCAAATGAATTTCATTTACCCCTTCTAAGAACTTTATTAGCTCAGAATACGTTTATTTATGATGGTCCTAAATTTTGGAACACTCTTGATATAGGTATGAAAAATGTACCTTCACTTAATTCTTTCAAAAGAAAACTTAAATTATATTTATTACAACGTTATGGTAGTAGTTAACTTAATTTTTGGTAATAAAAAATGGTCATCGTAAAGAACCATTCATCATTATTGTTGCTTATTCTGGAAATTGCGCCGCTATTTTAATGAAATAATATTTCTTATTTTCTTAATTTGGATGAATTTTTTGTTTTTATTTTATTTCATACATTTTCTTTTAGTATGTCCATACCTTCTCATTCCATACCTTCTCATTCCATTCATAATTTCTATATTTTCATTATCTTTTGTACAGCATCATCTTGTCCAAGTATGCTTCCACACTGCGTCTTATTTTTTCATACATGTTCTCTTCAGTAGTCTCCGTAGGTACAACACTATTTTGAATCCTTATCAAACAGTTTTGTACGAATTACATTTTTTGTAATACTACACCGTATATATGCTATCTTGTTTGTTTTGGGTTTTTTTTCTTTCTTTTTCTTATTATTCATAATTGTTCCGTATTTGATTTTCGTATTTTTTCCGTATTTTATACTTTCATTATTTTGTAAAACATTAATTTTTGAGGGATTCCACATTCTACAAGCCATGCTTTTTAGCGGATCCCTCCATTTTCACTTGAAATTTAAACATACAGCAACATTCGTTTACTTTCTGATTCCGCTTTTACAACATGATTATTTCTAAATGTCAAAATTGAATTGTACCTCATTTAAAAATTTCAAAATTTAATTCATTGTATTTTAATCAATAATTATATCAACATGAATTTTGATTGCCAATGTTTATAATTTATTGTTTATACTTTCACAAATGTTGTTGGGACTTATTCATTGTAAATATATGTACCTTCTTGTTGAAAATGAAATAAAATTGAACATTGAACATTGAACATTTCGAGTAGCCTACTTACGCAGCACTGGCTCCTATCCACAGTCCTCTCTTCAGCTTCCCCCTGAGCGTCGGGCCGGTGACCGGGCCGGATGCCGTGCTCGATGTCGTCTCGTCCTTCGCTCCGTGATCGTTGATCATCAGGCTCGTCAAATTCTTGAGGGATGCTGACGAAGACGGTGACGACGTCGACGACGCTTTCTCCTTCCTCTTCATACGCTCCACCGCTCCCAGCAACATTTTGCCTTGCATCGTTATCAATTTATATATTCCGATTGCTGTCCGGTTCCAAATCCACTTGTAAGTCGCATCTGTATCTTATTTACGTTGTACGTTAAATTGTTCACGTATACCTCGAATTATGCAATTTCCGAATATTGCTCAGTATAAACTATTGAATTTTAGATTATTGAATCCACATCTAGTCAATTCACGATCCAGGGGCTTCACGTGTAATATAGTTGGAAAAGTATAACGGTCCGAGGCAATTCGCACGTATAATCCATTTTCATGTTATGATTCCGGACGAAACTTCCTTTTTATTGACCAAGTTGTAGCGGTTTTTTCAATGCGATATAATTAAATTAAATATTTAATTGAAATACATCCTAATAAATCAACGATGATCAAATCTGTTCTGGGTTCTAAGTAACGAAAACCCATGGAGTAATACACATAATTTCATTGAGATCATATTTAAATCCATTGTCACCGATATAAGCTCAGGCGTGTCATTTCAAGTAGAGAGCTGCATCAAATTTATAACGAAACATAATTTCCAATCACCGCATCATTTCGCGTGACGTCGACGTGCGCTCACAAACAAGGCTCTGTCTAACCAAACAACACCAACATGATCACAATTAAATGTAAAATCACGCAACAATTAGACAGACGTACAGAGCAGCCCTCCGGTCTATTCTCACGCGGTCCTCAATCATGTCAATGCGCCTCCTTCCACGAAGAAAATCATCGATACTGAATGACAGGATAATGATTAGTGTACATGGGAGATGGGATGTGATGCGGCTCGCCCACTGATCTCAGACTCATAGAAAGCTGGATGAAGTATCCGCACTCTCTGTAGTAGAAAGTAATTGAAACTGATTGACTGAATAATGGCTGATATACATGTAATGGCAGATTGGATGTGATGCGGCTCGTCCACTGATCTCTGACTCACAGAAGGCTGGAATACTTACTCCTATATCTGTAAATATTTTTTTCTAGAGATTTGACGCCACCGAAATGCCACTTTTTGGTATTGATGATTTTATTTTTTTAGGAATTTCATATGACTTTACACACTTTTCCCCGTTTAATTTGGTAGAACCCAATGATTTTCACCCTTTGATAGATTTTATTTGCTATCCGATCTTGATGAATTTCTTTGGTTTCTAATACTGCAATTTGCCTTGGTAGGCGATAACACATTTCTATTTTAACTTATTCAGTATTTCATGTGTACAGTATATCATCTACATGTATGTGTTATACATTGTGAACTGTTAGTCTTCGGACTTATGTATTATTACACCACATTTTTCCTGAGCACGCATCAGCTGGACAATGATGTAAGTATACTAATTGTCAACATTACTTTTATTTTGTGTGAGCAATGGTGAGTGGTAATGTGCGTCAGTTTATCACCTTTTCAACCAATACTCTATCCGGAACGTTCATTAAAACAGTGGTCTTAATGGGTTTGCCCGAACACGGTTATTCGTGGAGTTGACGCCATACATGAAATAAATTGACGTCACGCACTTTAGTGCAAGTCACGTGGAGCAATAGTTTCTAATTGGCTAAAACAAACACAGTAGTCCTGTTATTGCCCATTATGGTTTGTAAGGTTTAGTTTACCTTGCAACGAACAATTAACATGCGGGTCTTATTTGACAATTGCAGTAATACACAACAAACACAAAGTCTGCATGTTAAATTTTCTCGGTAAGAAACGGACCTTTAAAGGGATCTAGTAACTATATTGACATGTGCAAAACGTGATGAATGGTTGATTAATATATTTGTTATCTGATATGTCCGCTGGGTATTGTGTACACATGCCTTAAGTTAAAATGGACGATATATGGCCGAGAAATGAGCAAAAATGCAAAGTGATATTCATTAACTAATTGCACTGACATTGTACATGGTTACGACTATCCAGTGGATAGTTTCAAATCTGAACTCTTTAATCGTAAATATTTGTTTAACGAACGGGAAATTAATATGAGTATTATGAGGGAACGTCTAAAATTCAAATTGGATTTTGAGGATTTATACAATATCACTAGATCCCTTTAAAGAAGGGGTTACGTTAATGTGTTAGAGACCGCAATTTTGAGCATTAAACATGCTTGCTATAAATTATAACAGTTTCCTTCCCTTGTATGATCTTGAGTGAAAGTGTAAATATGTCTAATTCTTAGGGCAAAGTTGCTGAGAAGACGCTAATTGACAGCGCGGATCAGCAATGATCAGGGAGACACAGTTAAACAAGACCACGGGCAAAAAACAACACATAGTAATATGTTTTGGTACATTTGTGTGATGTCAAATAAATGTCCAACAGTTTTCAAAGGGTTGTGTAATTCATAAACGATGCATTTATTTACTGCCACTTACGGAACCATTATTAATGGCCTCATGGTTCCGTACGCGCCAAACGTATGGGAGTGTGCCAATTCTATTGAGCTCACGGACGATGTGTTCGTCTTCGTATGCAGACCCCTAAACATATGTTGTTGTATGGTGATGCGTTTTCCAATCACAACATTATTTTCTAGAAACATACTTTTCCGAAATTGTTGGTGGAATGGACTACTAAAAATGTTACATTACTATTATAAGAATATAATTTGTTGGTGGTGGTACCCTTTAAATCACACCCATCATGCCCATCACAATGACCGCGAGCAAATAACACCGTGGTGTAAACTTTTAACTAAACATTCAAACACTAACCTTAATTGACAGAAGCCTACCTTAATTGTTTCTGAACTTAACGGTGAGAGGGAATGATTAGACGAGAGGGTGGGGAGAGGGGTGGGGAGGGGTAGGGAGAGGGGTGGGGAAAGGAGTGGGGAGAGGGGTGGGGAGAGTTGTGGGGAGAGGGGTGGGGAGAGACAAGACAAAAGAAATAGTTGGGGAGAAAAAGAAACGTAAACATCACAATGCATGATCGGGATCGAGTGACGCGGCACTGACCTCTAGTAGGTCAGTGGAGTGACGCCACTGTGGCAGGACTGTGAATTCTTAACCAAACACTTCTTACCAATATCTTGAATATCCCTTCAAAAGGATTTAGTATACGTCATAATTATCCACAAAACTTAAGCAGAACTCGTTGTGGGTTCTCACAAACCTCGTTGTATTCGTATTACGGAACATGATTCTGTTTCCGAATGTATCTTCCATTACAAAAACATTTATGATTGGAGTGTTCAGAAAAAAAAATTCCACTGTATGTATAGATTGTGCGAACAGTTACCAAATATCACTTAGCTCATTACTCGATCATAATATTGACATTCATTTACTATATGATAATAATATACATGATTTATATAGCGCCTATCACGATTGATAATCATCTCTAAGCGCTTTACAATTATATTATGGCATTTGAACACATCATTAGGTGAACATAACTATCAGAGCACATACAAACACATTGTATCAACCATTAACCATCAACCATATACTAACCATTAACCTAATTTAGGGGGTAATAGTCCATGAGCCAAGTCCAAAAAGAGCCTTATTTTAGGATCTGGCTACACCCCCGGACGGGCGCGGACATTTTTGTATCAGAGGAAAGGTCATGAACCCAGCTTCCGAGAAATGCTAACCCCCCAAAAAAATATTTGCTCGTAACCATGGCAACGCCAATTATGTGACACATGCCTTTTTTCACATGAGATACAACTGAAATTTAGAAAATTTAGTTACTTACCAATTAGTTGATATTTTAACAAATAAATGTATGTTTCCAATGATTTAAACAATATCAATGAAATGACAAAATCATTCTGGACAGTCTGACATAATTTGTCAGTAAATATTAATCAAATTGTGTTGCCTAGCAACATAATTTCCCCTAGCAACCAATTTTACCTTGCATATATGCTTGCCGTTTTCTTTTTTCAAGGTGATTTTCTTTTCAGAACTGAATATAATATTCTCCGAGCAATTAACTTCACTTTGATGGACTTTATATTGATTCTCAAGTGATAAATTTCAAGAAAAAAAAGCATTTCAGCAATATTCTATGATACAGGTTTTTGTTAGTATATGCCGAACCAAACCACTATTTTCATGAAAATGCCAGTTTGCTGTACAATTGTGTACAGTTAGAATACATCCAGTCAATATAACTTGTAAACTTAAGATTTACAAATATATATGTTTATTTTTTGAAATTATAAATGGACAAGAAATAACATTAATAGCCCTGATTGTGCAAAGCTTAGTGAATGTATTTGATTATCCATGGAGGCAAATGTGTTGCCTAGCAACGACTTTTACTTAGCAACCACATATATGACATATTGCTACCATTTGTTTACCCTTCCTTAGAAATTTTCTGCTTTATAGGCCTGTACTACTTTGAATACTCGGTAAACATTGGTTAAACACATTTGCAATACTTAAGTTTATGCATGGTTACCGTCACGTTGCCTAGCAACACTATATTCACCTAACAACCACACATCTAACATACATTTCAAGGGTTATTTTACCATTCCTGGGCACATTTTTTGCTGAATAGGCATATTAGTCAAAGTAGATTCTTGATTAAACTTGATGGTGCACCATATGAAGACTACTTAGTTATCCATGGAGATCAGTACGTTGCCTAGCAACCGCACTTTATCTAGCAACCACTCATCTGACTATATTCCAAATTATTTCATCGTCTTTCTAGCGATTGTTTTGTGTTATATATTATTATGATTACTTTACATACAGCGTGCATATGTGTGTGTGTGTGTGTGTATGTGTGTGTGTGCGTGTGTGTGTGTGTGTGTGTGTGTGTGCGTGCGTGTGTGTATGTGTGTAGGTGTGTGTGTGTGTGCGTATGTGTGTCAGTATTTGTTAAAACAGAAATTGACACTAAGCTTGGCAATGTATTGATTTGAATCCAATTATTTTTTTAATTATAATATGTATTAAATTATTAAAATATGTGTTGTATTATAGCCTTCGCATGAAAAGTGGTAGTACGATTACAATATATATGATGCCGTTCGTAGTGATTTGAAATATCATTCAGGTCTAATCATTTTTAATAAAATCGGGGGAAATAGCACGTTTTTTTTAAAGGAGTGTACTGCACCCCGGCGTTTTCAAATAATGGTATTTTCAATACTTGGTAACAAAAATAAAACCAGACTACATCCAAGTTAGATGGCTGCAACCATCAACATATTAAGGAACTTGAATAAGGTCACTTAAATATGGTAACGTACAGGGGTGTAGACAACGGGGGGATGAGGGGGATGCATCCCCCACCTCACAAGGGGGGGGGGGAGTGACGTACATTCAAGCTTTCGCTGCGCTCTTTGCGCGCCAACAGATTATCTCAGTTTGTTATGTAACTTGTGTATGATCTGAGGTGAGTACCTTTTCTCTACCGGGCATGTAGTTCCCGTGCGCCTACATCGGCATTGCTCTGGCTGCTTGTGTGACGTGCACCAAATTGCACCATTTCAAGTATATAAATGCAACATCTTAACCGTTATGCCCCTCCCAAAACCTCCCCATATGGCTCTGCCCCAGCCCTCGGTCGCTTCGCTCCATCGGAACTCATTCGTTGGATAGATAATGTGGCATATGATTTATGGTGGACCTGTGTATTCAAATAAGTATAATGTAATTTGTGTGTGTGTTGGGGTACATATTTATGTCAATTACTTGTTTTCTTCGTGAAAAATATATTAAACATTTCGGGTCGATCAAGTCATATCATGCTTACACAGATGCAGTCAATCTTACTCCCGAAATCTTGGTATGCACCAGATCGCACAATTTCAAGTCCAAACATGCAAAAGCTCCCTATCGTAGGAGGGGGGACACCCCCTTCCCAAACCCTCCCCCAAATCATAACATGCTTTCCCGGACTTCCTATCTAGGTATGCACCAGATTGCACAATTTCAAGTCCAAAAATGCAAAAGCTCCCTACGATGGGAGGGGTGACACCCCCTCCCACACCCTCCCCCACTCAGTAGCTTCGCTCCCTCGCATTCGCACTCTCCGACTCAAAATTGGCCTGTGAGTGTGGTCGTGAGCCCTAAGGTCTTTGCCCAATTTTGCCCCAATTACCTCGGTCTCGAAACATTTTGGCAGGTGGTCTTGGCTGGGGGAAAATGTTACCCCCCCCCCCCCCCAGGTGTAAGAACCTGTCTACGCCACTGGTAACGTATTACCATGACAACGAGGGTCACTATCTTAGTCGGCTTCATCTGCATCAGTATCACAGTTCTGGCAGTCACAACAACAACCATGACAACCGCATGCATCTGTGCAGCGGAGTCCATTGGCACGGCACCCACATCGCCGTGTCTGATAGTTTGTGCGACATTTGCAGGCAACCAATCCCAGAATGGCATTGGAGCCAGAGCCTCTTTAGTCCAGTCAACCACCAGTATGCCGTCAAAGAGTTTCTATCCCTCTCCTTCAGGATCAGTTATCTCTGGGGCTACAGTCAGAGCTGTCTTCCAGACAGCCGCCTGGTAATTCGCCCTCTCAAAAGTTGGCGATATCCTGTTCTTTTTTTTATAAGTGTATAATACGTGCATTCCTGAGTTCTTGTGGAACAAGCCATTGAAGCCCTTGGCCTATTATAGCAGCAAAGTGGGTTTGTCAAGTAGCACATGGCGTCCATCTATATAGATGTCAACAGGAACGGCATCTGATCAAGGTTATTTGTCGTTTGAGAGCTAACTGCATGTAGTTGCCTTGTCGGGTGATCAGTGTGATTTAATCGGGGGCATCTGGTCGATTGCCTCATCATTGTATACTGACCGACGATTGAGGATGGCTTCAAAGTGTTTACAGTCCATCTCTTCAATATATCCGGCTTCTCAGATATATGGGAGTTGACCAATCAGACTTTAGAAGGCAAGACCTCCCTGACGACTGAGGTCCATAGAGGGTGTTGATGTCCTCGTAGAACCGCTATGAGTCGTTTATGTCGGTATAGCCCTGGATTTCATATGCCTTTGAATGTAGCCACAAGTCCTGTTTGGCCTGTATTTACGAGCACTAGTGTAGGCCCCTTTTCAGAAGCAGGTCATTTTGATGAGCACGATGTTTGCGTCTATGATTTTCGGTGAACAGGGCTTGGATCTCTCCATCATGCCCATCTTACCAGTCATTGCATCTTGCGGGTAGACGTTGCTGGTGGACAGTCATTCAGAATTTGTTTCAGTGTTGCCAACAACGTGTAAAATGTCTGCCAGCTGATCGCCTAGATCTGAGATGAGTTTTCCAGGCACATAATGGTTCTTCAGTGTATACATTGTTATGCTTCTTTCTGCTACCCCGGCCACACCAGAATAAAGTTTATCCACCCCCATGTTCTGTAAGGTATTCCTCGTCATCCAAACGAGTTTCAGAGAGAGCTGCAATACCTTGTGAGCTCTTTAGCAAACAGAGCTGTTCTCTTGTCCGGTCTATCGGCAGTAGGTTTGTCCATGTTATATGCCAGTGGTGTGAGGTATTACCTTTATTTTCATTACTTGGGTCAGCCTTAGCCAGCCTGCCAAGCATGTTGCCTAGTATAGGTGACCGCTGTTCGAGTGTTAACACATACGAGGAGCCAAATGTGAGGGATGGGTACTATGTTGGATGCAATGTCAAGGGACCTATCATTAAAAGAAAATGACATGACACCACGGACTTAGTAACTACATATTCCCCAAATGCAAGTAAACCATAAATCAGACAAGCAAAAGATGTAAAGAACCTCTTTCCATAACCACCCCTATGCCTAGTCAAGCAAAGTCAAGGGAAATATGTTTTTGTTTGTGCATGCCGTTCGTGATCAATGAACAATCTAGCAGAGAGGCTAGTGATGTATTCAGGGTGGCCCATACAAAAAGGAACGGGGTACTTGCCATTATAAAGAAACGTACAGACTATATGTTCACTGGATAGAAAATCTTGTAAAAGGAAATATGATACCAAGAACAGTAATTTTGGTCGAGTAGTTTTAGGGCGTCTTAAATGACCACATGTAAGGGTCAACGTTTTGTCAATTTCTAGAAAGTCGGTGCCTGAAAAATAGCAATTCATGCCCGTCATAGCATCAAGCAGTTAACAAGACAATTACTTTTGTCCATGTGCATTCAGCTGTAAAACCATGAATGCACATGGACAAACGAATTCGTATTGATCGCTGCTTGGTGCCATGGCGGGCATGAATGGCTATTTATCAGGCACCGACCTCCTAGAAATTTACACAAATTTGACCCTGACATGGTGTCACTTAAGACGCCCTAAACAAAAACTACTCGACCAAAGATTATCTATCCAGTGACCCTCGTCTGTACGTTTCTTTATAATGGCAAGTAACCCGTTTCGTTATTTCTGGGCCACCCTGTATAGACTAAGACTGGCAAGCTATTGGCAGATCGTTGTGTGATTGATATCAAATGATGATTAATTGGTCTTCTCTTGTTCCATCTCTATATTAAGAACAATAGTTTCTTTTACCTTTACATACTAATCTCATTCTAACATTTGCTAGGATACCTGTGTTAGTTTCGGATCATCGAAGTCAATTAGACCACACTAATGCATACAAATGCTGTAAATCATATAATCCGTTGTCTGAAAAGAGTCTTCTAAAAAAAACATGCTAAAACCTTATCAAATCAATTCTGAACCGTTTCATCTACCCTTTCATAATGGTAAATTAATGTCATACAAGCGAATGCTGTTCCATACTATATTGCTATATACAAATATTTGAAAACCACTTAGGTTCCTAGTAAGTTTTGAAGATTTTGACACATTATTTGTAGATCGATCCCTTAAATGGTGCTTTTTGGTAACTGTTATTTGTCGCCTAAAATGTTTTATACGCAAACGTTTGAAATGACATATTTAGTATGGTGTACAAACTCCGCTGATGTCCACCATCTCTATTCAGTATTCACCATCCTTTAACATGCATGTTGTACCAAATACAGGCACAAAATACATAGTCAGGACAGTCCATTTTGAAAGGGAGGTCATGATGCATTACCTGTTTTTAATAATTACATCTACGTTGTGTTGGTATGGACACTCCCTTTCAATTAATTCAATTAAGAAAAGAAAATATAACGTTTATGACTTTAAAAGTAAGCTGAGTATGTACAATAGTGTACGATTAGAGCAGAAAAGTCATGAGGGAGGGCAACACCTATTGGATATAGGCCAAATGAATTGGTGCTAGGCTAGATACTGTTGCTAGGCAACCGTCATACACATCTGTATTGAATCTACGGTATTACATGTGTGCTGCAAAAAGAAATGTTAATTCGTATTTCGTAACCCGAATATACAGCAAAAAAGTGCCCAGGAAGGTAAAATGATACCCTAATATAATGTCGAATGTGTGGTTGCCATGCAAAATGATGTTGCCAGGCAACATATCAGTATCCATGGATAATATTCATTGTTACAATATGTATTTCTTGTTAACGGAGTACTCAGAGTTATACAAGTCTATAATAAGAGCCGAACATTGCACTAAAGTATAAAACAAGCCATCTATATTATGTACATCCAAAGGTTAATTATTGAAAACTCCTTTGACCTTGAAACATTACCATCATCGTTAAAACTGTTCTTAGACAAAGCCACACCTGTAGTGTCTATTTATATGCAAAATCAGGAATATTGCTCATGTTAGTTCCGAGAAATTTGATTTAGAAGTGATGAGTACCAGATATAGCACTGTGGAGCTTGTTAATGGGCCTTAATGTAGGAAAATACAGCAAAAAATGTGCTTAGGAAAGGCAAAATAACCCTCTGAATATATGTCAGATGTGTGGTTGCTAGGGGAAAAGTGTTGCTAGGCAACATGACTATATCCATGGAGAATCTTAAGTTTTTCAAATGTTTGTGTAACCAATGTTAACCGAGTTCTCAAAGTAATACAGGCCTATATAACATTTATAATGTAAACGAAACTGCTGAATATAGGTCATATAATATGTGGTTGCTAGGTAAAAGTCGTTGCTATGTAACATAATTGTCTCCATGGATAATCATATATATGTTATTTGCTTTGCACTATTACAGTTATAAATTGCATGTCTTGAATATATTCATATTTTAAAACTCAACTTACATATGTGTAAACGTCTACAAGTTATATTGTTTCAATCAACTGGATTTACTCTAATTATGCAGGAATGTACAGCAAAATGGCATTTTCATGAAAATGGTGGTTTGGTTTGGCATATATAACAAACACTTATATCATAAATTATTGTTGAAATGATTATTTTTCTTGAATTGGTTCACTTTAGAATCAATATGGAGTCCATCAAAGTTACATTTATGGTTCAGATAATTTTTTTATTCCGTTCTGAAAAGAAAATCTCCTTAAAACAAGAAAATGTCAAGCGTATATGCAAGGTTAAACTGGTTACTAGGGAAAATTATGTTACTAGGCAACACAATTTCATTAATATTTACTTACAAATTATGTCAGACTGTTCGGAATGATGTTGTCATTTCATTATTAGGGTTTAATTCATTGGAAACATACATTTACTTTTAAACAATATTAAATAATTGGTAAGTAACTAATTTGTTCTTAATATCACTTGTATTTCATGTGAAAAGGGGCATGTGTCACATAATTGACGTTGCTATGGTTACGAGCAACTATTTTGATGGAGGGTTAGCATTTCTCGGGAGCTGGGTTCATGACCTTTCCTCTGATACCAAATTTTCCATGCCCGTCCGTAGGTGCAGCCAAATCCTAAAATAAGGCTCTTTCTGGACTTGGCTCATGGATTATAAGGGGTAATGAGAGTTTGCATGAATTACATACATATATTCATGGTATATGAAGTAAGGATTTTGTCATTGACCTTGAGGTGAACCTTAAGTGACCTTAATATGTATAGGTGACTCATTAACTTTAAGGAGTTTAAAACTGATATAATTATCTCCATTCCCTAAAAAATAAAAGCCTTTCACGACTGGATGACGAGAATATAGTCCGGTTTCATTAAAAATACAGTTTTCTGTACATAGACATCGTTATCATATATCCGCGTTTCCATGGCAACGGGTAGACTGTCCGATGTCACATGGTGAATTTGAACTCTGGAGGCCATGTGTGTTCCTCCATTACAAATGTGTCATATAGTATAGCTCAGAAAACCGACTACAGATAAATAACTAGCCAAAAATCCACTAAAGGTCTAATTTGTGACTGTAGTATACAATTAGGGGTTAATTAGCGGTGACCCTTGGGACCTTAAAATGGTACCCTCACCTTAAAACATGTTCTAACAGAAATACAGTCCTTAAATGTCTGAGTATATGAAAAATCAGGAATATTGCTCATGTAAGTTCCGAGAAATGTGATTTAGGAGTATGGAGTATCAGAAATAGCACTATAAAGCTCGCTAATGAGTCAGTTTAAACATGTATCACGTGATTGGCGTTGCCATGGTTACGAGCAAATATTTTTTTGGGGGGTCAGCATCTTTTGGTAGCTGGGTTCATAACCTATCCTCTGATACCAAAATTTCCGTGCCCGTCGGGGGGTGCTACGGATTTCATTTTTTCTGGCCTCGGCTCATGGACTATAAAGGGGCCGGGAAGGAAGAGAGAAGATGTTATGCAATCCTGACATGTAATGTGCATAGATGGTTATAACTCTTAGTTTGTAATGTTATTATGCAGGTTGTGGTTACTAAAGGTCAGCCTTACCCAAACTGTACTACCCCTTTAAAGCATTGTTACTAAAGCACGTGAATATTGGAATGCATCAGTATGATTTAAAGGGGTAGTACAGTTTTGGTAAGGCTGAACTTTAGTAAACAAAACCTGCACAGTAACATTACAAACTAATAGTTATAACTCCACCATGCTCGAAATGTATACAAAATTACAAACGACTAAGTAAAAAGCCTGTTATCATTCAAAAGGAGCCATTAAAACACAAGAAAAAAGGCATTGGTTTCAACCATATTTCATACAAAATCATGCACGTGATGTTTCGTTGAAATAATGATTAAATAGAGATATCATCAATTAACAACTATTTAAAAAACGCTTTTGAAATTTTTTGAAAAAGTATAAACATTTGTTATTCATTTTTTGTAATCATAAAATTAATTTGGGGCCCAAATTTATTACGATCGGACATATCTATTGACATTTCAGCCATTTCTGAACCGATTTTGACCAAATAAAGTTTATTCTGCCATTAAAATTGCATGTTCTTTCAAATTCGACACTCAGTTTTTCATTACCTTACAAAAAAATTATCTTGTGTAGCGTCCTCTAATACCAAAACTCATCTATCCCTTTAATTGTCCCTTACATTCGACTGTATCTCTTTCTGTAACGGATCCGGCATAGACCCATTATGAAAGTGCAAACATAACCAGCTGACGAGCTAGTGACGCAATCTATACTACAAATACACCATGAGTATGCAGCATACTCGGTATACACTCCACATCAAACAATGTTAAACAATTGTACATGCGAGAGACGATGCAATTCACATCAGTCTTTAAATATTGTGTAATCCTGTTTGACTTTGTTTCTGCACGCTGCAAGTATTTATTTTACCGGTTGAATGAATTTGCAGGCCATTTATTCTTAGAAAGTGTTTCAACGTATGCAAATTTGCTTGGGAAACGATGAATGGATTCCCTCGCTTACGTCAAACACCAATTAAAATAAGTAGGTTGTATCTTTTAAAAAAGAAATTTGTTGGTTACATATTATTTCCTATCTTAAACTTAAAGAGATAGTACAGTTTGTGTATATAGGGCGCTGCAAGAAATATATTTTCGTGAGGTAATGACAAAACTAAGTGTAAAATTTGAAAGCCTTAATTACAGAATCAACTTTGTTTGATCAACATCGGTTAAGAAAAGCCTAAATATCCATAAGTGTATCGGATTGGAATAAATGTGAAGACCAACTTTAATTTGATTTTAATAATACAAAACAAATATTGAAAATGCTACACTTTTTGCAAATCTACCAAAATAGTTCAACATTGTTTTTAATTATTGATTGATTCATTTCATTGATTCATTATATTTCATTTTCAACACTAATTGTCAAGGGTTTGTGGTTTTAAGCTATACACAAAAAATAAGGCAACTATAGAATAGTATATAAAGTTATAAAATGACACAATTTAATATTTAATTTCAAACTTCCAACAGTAATTATCAATTAAAATGTATATATCAAGAATAATAAAACAAATAAATTAGGCATATATAAATCTTTAATTAAAGTAAAAACTATGCGTGTAGCCACTAATAATATTCACTATAAATTCAATTTCATTGCCATAAATATACCCCAAAAAGGAGAAATACTAAAATACCATAAAACCTTTGCGTAGTGCAATATTTAATAAGTAAGTAAAAGTAATGTATAATATAATTACATACCAAACCCACTTGTTATACGCGTAATAAGAAACAAAAAAAACAAAAAGAAAACTAAGGACAAAACAAAAATAGATAAATAAGTAATACAAAAAAAATAATAATAATAAATAAAAAAATACTTAGATGGCCATATAGCTATGAAGCCTAACAAAAGTCCCGCGGTCTATTTCTGAAGATGATCTGCTGATTATGCGAATGTTTACATGCTGACTGATGAGATAATGATGAGGTGGTTGCCGCCACGTCCCAGACGTGGCTCCTGACGTTGTTTCTGTGCGCTGATTTGCTGACAATCGATCGCGTGAAGAGTGAATTGATGGTGGCCGATCCTGATCGATCACAAGTACTCTGTCGTAAGCCGACACCACTGCCTACAGCCTACAGCCTACAACACTGTATGGAGACATGTCCTGCTACTCAAAGCGTCCCGCATCTTCAAGTGTCAGACAACCATGCGCATCCTTGCTTCCATACTCAGCAACAGAAGATTCAGAGTTTCACTTGGAGGACAAACAAGCTCGGCTAGAACCCTCAACGACGGCCTCCCTCAAGGATCTGTCTTGGCCCCGATGCTTTTTAACATCTATGTAAGTGACATGCCGGAGACCACGTCCAGGAAATTTGCGTATGCAGATGACCTTGCACTAGCTACCCAATCCACCGATTTCAACGTACTTAGCAGAACCCTCACCGAGGACATGAAGAAGATGGAGGACTACTTCACCTACTGGCGCCTTCGTCCCAATCCCAATAAGACTACAACCACTGCCTTCCACCTCAGTAACCGACAAGCGAAAACAGAACTGAATGTCACCTTCTGTGGCAAAACAGTTAAGCATGAAGAGTTCCACAAATACCTTGGAGTTACCCTGGACCGCAACCTCACCTATCGTGAACATCTCAAGAGGGTTTCTGGAAAACTGAAGACCAGAGTCAACATTATCCGGAAGCTTGCAGGAAATAGCTGGGGTTCAGGCACACAAACCCTCCGAACAGCCTGCATAGCTCTAGTCTACTCTGTTGCAGAGTACTGCTCACCAGTGTGGACAGAGAGCTGCCACACCAAGAAGGTAGATGTAATCTTGAACTCGGCTATGAGAATAATTACTGGCACCCTTAAGTCAACACCTCTTCAATGGCTACCTGCTCTCTCCCACATCGCTCCCCCTGGTGTACGCAGACAGGAGATAATGCGCAAGGAACTACACCGCACCTCCACCAACCCAGACCTACCTATCCACGAAGACCTAGGAAACCTACCCAAAATGCGCCTCAAATCACGGACACCGTTTTGGACTTCTGTAAAGTCTCTAGAAGAGTTTGACCTGAAAGGAGAATGGCGCAAAACCTGGTCAGAGTCCGACTTCCCTAACCATGACCTTGTACAGGACCCTACGTCAGAGCCAGCAGGGTTCAACCTCCCCAGAAAGCAATGGGTGACTCTGAACAGGATAAGAACACTCCATGCAAGGTCAGCCCATCATCTCCATCGATGGAAAATGAAAGACAGCCCTGCATGTGACTGCGGGAACCCAGACCAGACAGTGAAGCATGTGGTAACTGCCCTCTCCGATGTTTCCCTGATAGTTTTGAGGGGATTCATCAGACAACAGATGCTGCTCTGACCTGACTGAGAAACCTAGACTTGAATTTATAAATGTGCATATATGTCATACGAAACAAACAATTTTCAACATAATCACATCATACAAAATAATTATACAAATAATACAGAGAGAAATACAGTTCGTGGATATTAATAATAGACATATAATGAAAGACATTTTAACATAATAATAACAATTGCAATTATACTGGAAGCTACACATAATAAATATATTTTCAAATATCTCTATTGAATAATTATTTTGAAGAAACATCACATTCACATTTGTTAATTTAAACAATTGTTGAAATTTGAGATGTGTGAAGAGCGCCCTCTGTGTCAACGGCTACTTTTTTTTAAAATGAAAATATCCCTCTATTTTAGCTGTGTATATTTGTACTACCATTCAAGCATCCTTGAACTGTTAATTAGATTTAGTGATAATTTGAATTATATTTATGTTAGTTTAGAGGACGCCACAAGAAAGAATTGTGAGAAAAGTAATTAATACTAAAGACAGAATCAACTTTGTTGGATTAAAATTGGTGCATAAAGAGCTGAATGAAATATCCATAAATATATCCTTTTGAAATAAATGTGGAGGCCATATTTATTCGATAATTTAATTAAAATACAGTTTATAAAGCCTACACATTTTTTAAAATGTACCAAAGTGGCTTCACTTTTTTGATAATCTCTATATTGAATTATTATTTTAACTAATTATCACATTCACATTTTTTGCTTTAAAAATTGGTTGCAACTTTTAGGTGTCTGGAGGGCGTCCTCTTGTAATAACGGTTGCTTTTTGAATGTACACATTATTGTACTTAGCAGTTGACATGTTTTTCTCGTAAAGAAATACAATGGGACATTTATAAAGTACGATCCGAAAAGTTCGAATCGCTATTGAACCTTTGCTAGAAATCTTTCAAACCAATTTCATACATTTTTGAATTCTTTAAAATGACATCGAAACCATAACTGATGACTCCACTTATTTTCAACAATTATTTTTCAAACACTCTCAGATTATACCAAAATATTAAAATTCTTTAACATCGCAGCCAATCGTACATTATTGTTTCATTGCAATTATGTACCAAGAAAAGGTGTATCATGTAATGCTAGATCCCTCCTTTACAACATCTCCCATGGTTTGCTATCCTAACCAAACACAAGTCATGTTAAAGGGGTAGTTTAGTTTTGGTAAGGCTGAACTTAAGTAGCCAAAACCTGCACAGTAACATTATAAACGAATAGTTATAACTCCACCATGCTCGAAAGGTATATAAAATTACAAACGACTAAGTAAAAAGCCTGTTATCATTCAAAAAGAGCCATTGAAACACAAGAGGGTGCTTTTTAAAAAGGCATTGGTTTCAACCATTTTTCATACAAAATGATGCATGTGATGTTTTATTGATATAATGATTAAATAGCGAGATCACCAACAACTATTTAAAAAACGCTTTTGATCATTTTTGAAAAAGTGCAAGCATTTTTTTTTTTTTCTAAAAATCATCTAATTATTTGGGCCCCAAATAATTATAAGATCAGATATATTTATTGATATTTCAGCCGTTTCTGGGTCGATTTTGACCAAATAAAGTTTATTCTGGCATTAAAAATGCATGTTCTCTCAAATTCGACACTCAGCTTTTCATTACCTCACAAAAAAATTGTGATCTGCAGCGCCCTCTCTACCAAAACTAAACTACCCCTTTAATATATAATTCACCTCTCATTTTCTACTGACCTTCATAGACCAGGCCTGTCTCTAGATAATGTATAATTATATATTATATTTGAGTGAAAAGTAATATTTTAGACCATCTAGAATTGCATGAAACGGTCCATATTTAAGACTTTTTCGGAAGTCTACTTTTTTTGGAATGGATTATTAATATTAAACGTCAGTACGGAGTAACGTAGCTTAGATAGACCATGGACCCTACTAGGATAGACCAACACATATTTTCATATTCATATTTTCTCTCACGGTAGTAATGCGCGCTTATTGTAGCAAACAGTAGAACCTGATCGAGGGGACAATATAATTAATATTTGCACATTACGTGGGCCGATCGAAAGCAAACATGACGGTTGACACTTCATATTTGCTTTGTAAAATATGAACTCCGAAATATGTGTACCATGCATGATGGAGTTCAATGTACAACCGTGTACAGCCGTTACGTTTATACAGTACTCACATACTAAATGCTACATTTAGCTGTCACATAGACATATTACTAGGCTGGACGCACGGGGTGTTATTCAATAATCATAATACCAACGCAGCCACCATTATACAGGACTTAAGACGACGAGCTACAGGTGAAATTCACTACTCGCCTTGCATTCTGGGATAAAGACGCAGCCCAATGGCGTTATGAGGTAAGATTAAGGTTATCAAGTCACGCCTGGAATAATGAAAGAGATCGAGCAACATCGTCATAATCCGCCTAGTTTACTTCAAACTAAATTGTTTGGCTTTAAAATAATTGTAATAATTGTAATTACAGTATATATAAATTCAGTGCAGTGAGTTAGTGACAATCAATTGCATTTTTTGCTGGATCCTTACCCTTTGAAATTACACTCATATACATGTACATGTACCATGGAATTTTCACTTTTCACAAAATAATGTGCAATCTTTAAATTGATGACAACTCACGTTTATTTGTTAATGGGGTAGTACAGTTTTGGTAAGGCTGAACTTTAGTAACCAAACCTGGACAGTAACATTATAAACTAATAGTTATAAATCCACCATGCTCGAAAGGTATACAAAATTACAAACGACTAAGTAAAAAGCCCGTTATCATTCAAAAAGAGCTATTAAAACACAAGAGGGCGCTTTCTAAAGAGGCATTGGTTTCAACCATTTTTCATACAAAATTATGCATGTGATGTTTTATTGAAATAATGAATAAATAGAGAGATCATCAACAACTATTTTAAAAAAACGCTTTTGAAATTTTTAAGAAAAGTGCAAGCATTTTTTTAATTGTTTGAAAAAATCATCTAATTATTTGGGCCCCAAATAATTATAAGATCAGATATATTTATTGATATTTCAGCCGTTTCTGGGTCGATTTTGACCAAATGAAGTTTATTCTGCCATGAAAATTGCATGTTCCCCCTTTAATATTGTATTAGTATTAGTATTGAATGGTGTACGTAATATTACACGATAATGTATTTGGAAACATTCGAATTTAACTTCTACAATCCAGCACGATCCCACGTATTGTAATAAATAGACAGGTCCAATTAGTTTGAATCACTTTCATTGTCAGTTAAAAGCAAAACATACAATAAAGGGTATGCAGCGAGCGGGTAGACTAATTCAGCTGTCTCAGCAACCATTTAATATTTCGAGCTCTGAAACTCAATCAAATTAAAATGAAATGTATAATCAAGTCCTAATCTAATCTATATATTTACTATTATTGATTGAACATACGGGCGCCGTGCCCTGAAATTGATACGTAGATATGAGCGTTGTAGCGAGAAGGTGGCTATGTTCTACCGTGGGTTTGGAGTCAGCCGTTGGGGACCGGTTGTTCGGGGTAGTGTCGTGGCGACGTATCGTACGCTGGCTTGGCAGGCGGGCCGATCCAGTGTCCCGTTGATTGGTTGAGTGCCCGTGTGCACCGGCCAATCGGCGCGGTCCGTTGTTGACCTATCAGGAACGCAATCGCTTATGCGAGATTGTGATTTGGGAGCCACGGTAGAGCATAACAACCGATTGTCTACATTAGATTTTATCATTTGACAAAGTATTGCAGTGGCATACGAAACGTCATGATCTTTTAGATACCTAGTTTGACCATACATTGCGAGA
>JBAMJV010000342.1:152500-277500 GCA_037951105.1 Echinarachnius parma
CAAAAGCAAATTATTGAAGGATCTTGAAGAGTTTGAGATTGGATCGATTTAAACAGCGGATTGATATTTCCTAAAGAATCGTTTGAAACATTGCTAATACTTGATTTGGCGTATAACATAGTTATTTACTATTGCAAATCGCAAAGATTGTATCAATAAAAAGGGTGTTTTTCTAATCCGTTTGTACAGGAGTGCTGCATTTGCAGTGGCCCTGCCAGACCGGCTTCTCATGGACATTGCCAGGGAAGTTCCCCATGACAGATATCATGTTCTTGGTGCCCAACTTGGCTTCAGCTGGAATGAGGTCGACAACATCCTAGACAAGCACAGTAAGGACACAGCCAAGGCGGCACAAGAGACTCTCATGAAATGGAAGACGAAATACGGATGTGGATCTACACAGAAAGAGACACTTCGAGTTATCTTCGAGTTGGCCGGGTTGGGGATGCTGGCCAAACGGATTGCATCATCAACTGAATCACGCAGAGGTGTGTAGTAAATGTTTTCTCAGAACAAAACAATTTCAGGCCTTCCATAACATTTGGTGTCTGGTTTTCTTTGATGGCAATTATATTGAAATTTAATGCTATTTACTATTTCCGAGCTAAACACCGTACATTTGAAATAATGGACATACAGTTAAAATATAAGACAGTCAATAATCATCGAATCTACGCCAGAACTCTAATAAACACCCTGACTACGTAGTATGTGTTGTCCCCATTTTATTTGTTGAAATGATACGTTTAGAATGTCTTGTAATGAACTATTTGCCATATGAGCTATATACTAATGATGTAGGTACATCATTAATGTAATGTAATTGGTTCTTGCCACCCTAAATACACATAATTCTAGCAGTGTATTGTGACGATAACCATGCTGACAAGATGTCTTCTTATTCAGTTCCTATGGAATTTACTCCGAATGTTATCTACATATGATATTGCAGTCGCCTACCAATTAGATCATCGAAGGCACATTAACATTAATTAGGAAGGTTGTGACTGGGATATAACTAATTTTACATTATATTTAGTATTAATTATTATAGTACCTTGTGTTTTATTCCCATTTCAAAGGTGACACAATTTCAGAGATGTATGAAACGTCGCCTTCCTCACCATCTACTTCGAGTCAGCATAGACCCCGTGTCACCGCTACAGCCTCTGCTAAGGGAAAACAAACTTCAGGAGCAGGAATGAAGGTAGCACATTACTTAGTTCCACTGTAAAATCCAACAGACATGTTTTTCCAACATTTGCACTACTTTTACAAGCTTATTTCATATCGGGATTTTAACAGAAATATCACACATCCAGTTTTGCCATGAACATAAACAATAAGTGCATAAGTGTATCATTAACAAATTGTTTTAATATATAGTTTATATTGATTGTTCCTTTGTATGGTAATTCAGGCTAGTCCGAGGGCTTCATATACATTTGGAGGTTTCAAGAAAGGGTTCCTTTTTGGACCTCCAACAAAGCCTTCAAATCCCAAGAAAGAGAGGCCAAAGGAGAGTAGGACTACATCCCAATTGAATGACGTTAAGAAGACCTCACAGAGCAGCGCCAATAATGACATTCCGCAGAGCAAACCACAGGGAGACGATGCACATAACGAAGGTAAGATGAAAGTGTAGAATGTAAGAAACACTGAAATATAGTCTGTAATGCATATACATGTACAGATCAAATGAACTAGGCTGCAAATAGTAAGTGCCAAACTATGAATTATGTCGCTATTTCATTAGCTCACGATTGGTAATTATGGATTATTATAAAAGGTCTCTCTATTCCTGCAAAATAATGATGATGGTATAGTCAAGGGGTTTATATGGTGTACTTTACCCAAACTTGAGCACATCGTTACAGATGAATTTGCAATGACACCATCATGTTATAGATAAAGTATATTCGCGAATTATTTTAGGAGTTAATTCATTAGTAATTATGTCGTAATCCCATTTGAAAGACAGAACTACCAGCTATAATTTCGCATTGGCATCGCTAACTCATATCGATGGTTATATTGAATGAGACATATTATTTCAAACGAATGGTCAGCAGTATGCAAATACAACATTTATTCAGATGCTTCCTATGCATCGATCACGGATCAATATTACGTATTTATGTTTTACTTACAAATTTGCCACCTTCAGTTCGACGTCCTCTGGGAAGCGAAGATGTACGCATGTTACAAGAGGAACTGAAAATATACTACCGTCAAGAATTCGAAGAGATCAACACTGCACCCTTCAAATACAGGCGACTTGAGCAGATCTACATCAATCTTTTGCTCGAAAAGGGAGACACAGAAAACCCTGTACGCCTGGAGTACGAAGAGCTTGTTCAAATGATGACATACAGTCACCAGAAAAATCGGATTCTCCTAATAGGCGAAGCAGGTGTTGGAAAGACAACTCTTTTGGCAAAGTTAGCATACGACTGGGCAATGGGGAAACACTTGCAGGATGTCGATCTCCTGCTACTCCTTCGGCTAAGAGAAAACGAACGCGATCATGGCCATGATCATGTATTCGGTGATGTCGCAATGCGATACGTGTCAGATGCGATTGACTTGGAGGGAGAACAAGTGGAAGAGTACATCCGACAAAATCAGAGCAAAGTTGTGCTCCTCATAGATGGCCTTGACGAGTACAAAGGTGACATGACGGATAGAACAGCACCCGTCGTCAAAGTACTCAAAGGGGAGAAATTCAAGCGCATTCCAGTTCTCCTTACAACAAGACCATGGCGAGCTGGTGGTATCACTAGTAGGGAAAGTATCAACAAGAAGTTCATCACTATCCGGGTTCAAGGATTCGGGGAGAGCGACGTGATAGACTTTATCCAGAAGTTCTTTGCAGATGATCGCGCCGCGGCAGACAGTCTCATTAAGCTAGTGCAGTATGACAGCCTTGTTCTTGAGAACATGACACCATATCCCATCTTCTGTTGCATGCTTTGTCACATGTGGAGGGACGAGTCCAGAAGAGCGACGATTCGCAAATTGCAAACCTTCTCTCAGATCATCGAAGAAATGGTATACTCTCTCGTTGAACATTATCACACCAAGTTCAAGGGTAGCGAAGGTCTCTCACTGAAGGAATGTCAACAGCAGTGCGTCAAATCCTTCAAACAAATCGGTGAAGTGGCTTTTCATGGACTGAAGGAAAATCAGCTCATCTTCCAGAAGAAGGATTTTTCTGACGAGGATGCTATCAATACTGCTTGCAAGGTATTGATTAGCAGTTGCATGAGTTTTTAAGTATATTTATTTGTGTAGTGATTAATAATTAGTTTTTGTTCAGAGGGCGCTAAAAAGCATACATTATTGCGAGGAACGCATGGCGTAAGCGGGTATTATGCAAAGGGGGCTCCTCAACGGGCTAACACAGAATCAACAAGTAAACCAGGGAAGTGGGGGGGGGGAGTGGGGGGGGGTGGCCATGGATCCCCTCCAACCCCCCTCGGATTACGAAACATGATGCAGAGAAAACAACTGCTGTGTGTAGAAATTAAAAACACATAACTTTCGAATCAAGAAAAATTATCAAAATCCGTTCAGAATCCACTGGAATATGTTCAAATTAAGGCATTCAGTCGTGGGCGTTATCATAAATATGACATCAGTTATATAATATTATATACTAAAAGGGATAGTTGAGTTTTGCGATAGTTGAGGGCGCTACACTACAGACGTTTTTGTGAGATAATGAAAAATTGCGTGTCAAATTTTAAAGAGCATACAATGTTAGTGACAGAATTTACTTTATTTGATCAAAATCGGTTCAGAAATGGCTGAAATATCCATAAACATATCCATTTGTAATATCAATAATGTCTATAATTTTGAACCAGCCGTTATCTGAACAAATTAAAAATATTATTCCTCTTTTAAAAAATGTAAAAAAGAGGTTTTTAAATAGTTGTTGATTATCCTCTATCTAATTGCTTCCTCTTTTCAAAAAATTACAAAAGAGGTTTTTAAATAGTTGCTGATTATCCTCTATCTAATCTTTATTTACAAAACACACATGCACAATATTTTATTTAGAATGCTTGAAACCAATGAGTTTTAGAAAGCGCCCTTTTGAGTTTTACCAGTTCATTTTGAATGATAACAGGCTTTCTACTCAGCATTTGTAATTTTGCATTCCTTTCGAGCATGATGGAGTTATAACTATAAGTTTGTAATGTAATGGTGCAGGTTTTGATTACTAAAATTCAGTTTGATTAAAACTGTACTCTCTTTACCAAAACTCATCGATCCGTTTAACAATCCTATAAACTGTTCAAACATAATAACAAATCAGCGTTTAAAGGGATAACTGAGTTTTTGGTAAAGAATGTACAGTTCTGCTCAAACTGAATTTTAATAACCAAAATAAGTAGTTGTACAGTTTCAATTAAACTGCCTTCCTCGTTCCTAAAGAAGACTATCATACCATGTACACTGATATAATTCATCATAGATTGGTGTACTGACTGAACAGAAGCTACCCGCACCAAAGGAAATGAGGAAGGTAACTGGAGAGGAGTTCATCACAGAGATCCACATCCCACACAAGCTGCTCCAGGAATATCTTGCAGCGCAGTACCTCACCTCACTCCACCGGACAAACCCGGCAGAGTTCAGAAGGCTTCTGAAGGACGAAATAGTGAAAAGATGTACAGAGTTCAGATATCTCTTGTACTTCCTTGCAGCGCAGGGAGGTGCCGCAGGACGGGAACTGATGGACGTTCTCTGTCAACAATTACTCCAAAACGACCAGTTCGACATACGTATTGTACGCGATTGTAAGTATATAAATTAATTGCCCGCCTCAATATTCATCTCTCCGGCCCCTCTTGATGTCTCCTCTTGTGTGGCCCTCAGTCAAGGCTCTATAGCTTGGAGATTCTATATGCGAGCTAGCTAGCTGTGACAGAGCTGTACGGCATATCTTTAGCGACCAACTGGCTCCCAAATCTCGATCGGGCTGTTCGTTTCGCTCACGTAATTGTGAATATAGCGCGAGAGTCTTTACGCAAGACTACCACTTCTGTTCTTGTTCATCCTAGCGTGTACCTGTTTCAGCTTGCTCATGAAGTATCTAGCTTTATATAACATTAATGTAATCGTCATTTCCAGGCCAGACAAATGATCTGCTAGATTCAATAGCTTGGCCACTTACTTCGACTCATCTTTATTATATTATGTACACACGATGTCATTATTATCTATATCAACAAATTTCGCGTATTAGCTCTTCCTTTCCTCAGCACTATTCATATCTTTATTTATGTATATGATCTAATGTGATAATATCGGAATTATGAATTATGTTTAGCGAGTATGACATGTTGGGTAATTCACATTCAATTTAACTAATGAATCAAGAATTATTTTAAAAAGGAGATCGTGAATTCGGTCCCCCAAAATATATGCTGTTCACATTTTGAAAGTTATGCACAATTCAATGAGTGCGTGCAAGTATATGAGGGGCGTTCAATAAGTTCATAGCCCAACCATGAAGGAGAAGGAAGTTGGGTTACCTAATGTTGTGTATGCAATGTTGCATCCTTCACATGGTCAGTGGTGCAAAGCCAGGTCAGTTGTATTCTGTTTCTGATCTAGACAGGCTTTTATTGATGCAATGTCCATTAAAAGTCACTTGCAAAATGTCGGAAAATGAAGCAATGCAAGTTGATGAGAGACAAATGCTGCTCGAGGACAATGTGCCTGCTCACAAGAGCCAGTGACTTTTGAAAAGCTAATAACGGCCGGATTGGTTTGTTGATGATTCCTCCTTATCCCCCAAACCTGGTATCGTTAGATCTCTTCTGACATATGAAGAAACAATCCCAAGATTGTGATTTTCAGGAGGATAATGAGACAAAATCTGCAAATATGTAGGTTTTTGAGAGGTCTTTAAGAGACATCTTCAAGGAGGCCCTTGAGGCCCTCAGGAAAAATTCCGAAAAGCTCTTGGCTGTACATCAGTATTATATGGATGAAAAAACACCTGTATATATTAATCGATGTTGCACCTTGACTCCTTCAAGGTTGGGCTATGAACTTATTGAACGCCCCTCGTATAATCGAACATCATACGTACAATTTTTATCAGATTTTAAACAAATTTTAAAATTAATTTGCCGTATTTGTGGCTCTGGGTAAAATCATTTCATCTGCATAATGTTGGAATATTTGTTTTACGTTAATGCTATTATTGTGTTTTATAAACTGTGCATAGTTCGCCTCCAGACCTAGCTACATATTGAAAAGATTGATTGGAACGATTAACAATGGTTTGTTTAATTTGTACTTTTCAACAAATGCGACTTCTAAAAGAAGAAAAAAAAACAAGTGGATGAGTACACTAATGAAATCATTAATATTTTAATCTTGAATTACTTTCCGTGCAGCCTTATTAAAAGAGATAGATGCAACATCCACGAAGGAGAAATTCGTCATGGACATCGTCTTTGAATGTCACAACGAAGATGTTATTGCCCCCATCGTCGATTACTGGATACAGAAGAAGTCAATTAATTTGGACATGAGCATGGCGAAACACACATGTTCAGGCTTTGTCTTTGCCTTGGTAGCATGTCACCATCAGGTTTGTTATTGAGTCTCTTCGTGCGTTTATGAAAACAATTTATGGTCTGGTTATCACCTTTCAATGATCAATCTCAAAAAATTATTATATGTTTGTATCATCAATAAATGCGCCTTTATTGGAACACTGTGTGTGAATTTGTTGCCATTCGTAAACATAATACATGCGAATAGACATTCGGGTAACATTAGGTACATTTACATACATTAAACATGTATTTTGTTTGTATACAATATGATTGAAAAATGAGCAAAGATTTTCATTGCTCGATTAGTCAGAAGCTATAAACCGGGCACTAACCCAAGGATAATTAAATTAACTTTGCTAAATAAAGTGCGCGGGATCACACGAAGTGATGCAGCTTTTCATTAAATGAGTTAAAATGTGGATGAAACTGACTAGAAATATTTTTAATGACTGCAAATGAGCAAAGAAAAAAGGCAAATAAAAATAAGATTTTTTTTTTGGTATATACATTTACTCACAAAATACCGCAAGGTACATGAACATGCATCTTGAAAAAAGTACTATTGGTATATACAAGTTGTTAATAATGTTGTTTAATGGTATGATTTTATGTCGATTTCCATACCTGTGAATTAGTATAGTTCGAATTGAATTACCTTTTTTGGCCGTTCAAGTGATTTCGATGTATAACAACATTTGTTATTCTCTAACTGTTGTCATGATACACCCACACAAAATAATAGTATTTGAAATATGGGAAGTAATCTATACAGCACCTTCGTTTTAGTTATCGTTTTATAGAATATAATATAAAATGTGTACTTAAATCAGGAGAATGTGGATGCTAACCCCGATCATGCATCCCCGGCCTCTGATGACCCAGCCCCTTCAATCCGCGAAGCAGCCATGGGACTTTGCGCACTAACAAAACTGCAGTCACTTATGTGTACATCAATATTGTTATTACCTGATCTGAAAGTTGTGGAATTGATCGCAATCGCAGCCCCACATTTGAAGGTAAATAATAAATCCGTAAACAAAGCGGCCATAATAAAGTTATCCCCCAATCATGTTTATTATGAAATAAACCTAAATGAGGTGGGCATGGACATAGAAGGGGGAATGGCCTTAGGCTCAATGGCCTTGTAACGATCTATAATTATGTAAATGCAATAATTGTCAGTGTACATTAATTTGTGTACTAATGCATGTCAGTTTTTGTTTTCAATAAGTTTTTAGCAAATAATCTGGTGTCGATTAACATGATTAATGTAAAGCGCATAGGGAACAAGTTTTGATCATAATGCGCCTTATAAGCTGCACGTATTATTATTATTATTATTACTCATCTTCTTCACCTGATCATAGAAAACGGTGTATGTACATAATAATAATAATGTTTCGATTTATATAGCACCTAATATGATTGATAATCACCTCTAAGCGCTTACATTACAAACACGGGGAAATCAATTACATATGTTGTTTGTTGTTATTGTGTACTATCTATATTTTACCAAAAAAATAGGCAATATGCAGGACCCCACACTCATGTTGATACATTATATTGTACACGTAGGTATCCGGAAACAAGAAAACACTGATGGCCGCAAATTGAATATTAATTATCCACCATTAAAATTGCATTTATATCACTCTTGAATGTTGTTCGTGCCTTGACCTCATATTATGTATATTTTATAAAAATGAGCCTTTAACTTAATATTTCGTTCTCGAAATGGGAACGCTCTATACTAACTACAAAGGTTACTAATGTGCATTATTATGGACGTGCAATGCCAATGTTGTACGCGCTACATAAACATATTAAAAAGTATTATTCTGCGTACATGCAGATCACAGAACTGACACTCAATGGGTTACATTTGACGCCACATGAACTGCATATCATGGTGTCACCGCTGCCATGTCTCCAGACACTCACCTTGGAAATCTGTCATATTTCATACCTTTTTCCTGAGGGAAATAATGAACCTGAGGTAAGAATGGTTCAAGCGACTTACATTTATAATGATATCCAGAGAAAAATGCAATAAAATGACACGCAAAACCGTGACCAATACATGACCAAGTTATAAGGAAAAACCGTCTCTAATGCCCGGCGCAGACAGAGCCGACTCGACTGGTTGTCATTCCGATCGGGTTAGTTTTCAGTGCCTCGAGACACACATTTTGCCAGTCGAGAGACAGTCGGATGCCAGTTGGGGCGGATTCAACACGATAAATCTGCTCCGACCGACCGGCCCCAACTCTAGCCTGATTAAAACCAGACGGATCGGGTCGAGTCGGCTCTGTCTGCGCCGGGCTTAAGAGTGTGTGTATCAGATGAGAACAAAGCAGTATAATATCGACACTGTTGGAAGCAATTCGCCGGCCTCAGGGCTGAAGAGGATTACTCTATGTGCATTAGGCATTGTAGACATCATTGCATTTTCTGTATGGCATGCAAATGACACTAATTATGAAAGAGCGCCTAGCCAATGTAATTAATAAGTGTCCTACACGCCTACCATCTTGTATAATAATGATAATAATATTTACTTATGTATAATTATGTACAAATCATAACATATTTTGTTGTAAAACGCCTGTTCGACATAAAATATGTAAAAATGTTTTATTCCCCTCTTGCTTTCATTGTATAGTACACTCAACATGCTCGTGGGAGTTGTGTAAAGGAAGTGAACATAACGGATACTGAGCTGGAGATATGCTGCAACCTCGGCGTGCCCTCTCTGATCCCTGCAGTTCAGAAACTGAGGATAAGCTCAGTGTACGCTTTACTTGTAAGAATATCAGACTCAGCATTCTTTGAGGCAGTGATGACGTCATGTCCGCAGCTGGTCGAGATGTCTGTCAGTGGAAATACATGTATATCTGAAGACGGGGCCATCATGATCCTTGCAACGATGAAGAGCCATCCGAGGCTCAAAAGAATCAAGTGAGTAACACAGCAAAGCATACATGAACAATAATTACAGATCAGTGAAATGTAAAGGCCTGTGGCCATATTCATAAAACCCCGATAAGCTATATAGTTGGTTGATCAAATTACGATTTCGATGTCCGCTAGGCTTAGCTGGTATTCACAAAAGGCCGATAGGCTAAATTCGCTATCATAGTCAAGGCCTGGCCTAGCATGACAACCCATCTGTCTAAATTCCACAAGCATTTGGTATTCCACGACATTGTTAGTCGAAATGCGAACAATTACAACAATAGATCTGCGGTGCCGACTAAATGCATTGAAATCTATTTATGCGGGACCTTCTGAAATAGAGCTTTGTTGGACTTACAACAAAGGCGTGAAGTTGAATGACGACCTAACACCCAGCTAAATTTGTCTTATTCACCAAAGCCAGATAGGACAAAGTTTAGCGACAACTAGACCAAAATTTAGAGGTACTCTGATGTACCTCTAAATTGCTAGCAAGTAACAATCTGCCCGGTTTTGTCACTGCGTGAAGCGCGAGCGTGAATATGGCACGGAGAATATTCAAGTTAAGTGAATTAAAGATAAAAAACAGTTTTGGGAAAGTTACAGAAAACATTTATAATTGATCAATATTGATGAATAAGTATCTAAAAAGCGCTTGTGTGGTAAAATCCGAACCTAACGATGCGTTATATGCAGAAATATCGGAATAAATCCCAATACCCGCCCGTGAAATGTATAAATCCACCGCCCGTTCGCACCTGTCCGCGCCGCTAGCGCTGGACTGGAGTATCGACAAGCTGGGGACACGCCCCTATAGCGAACGCACGTGGTCAATAATGCACGTAGTGTATGCGCGATTCCGCGTTGGCGATATCTATCCGCAGCGGACCGATTTGATAATTTACCAAATATATTCCAGGCAAAATTTGTATCATCCCGTATTAGTAAAAACATATTCTTTCACAATATTGGTAATAAAGAGCTTCCATTTCATTTTTTGAGAGGGGGGCGTTTCAAAAACTGGCCTATACCTTTAAGGCATGCCATGCGTAGGGAGCGCGTTTTTCATGATAGGAGAAACCCACTAGAAGTTTTTGATGATAGCGAATTATGAGGAGGGAGATGAATTTGTTTTGTTATATTGGGGATCGTAATGACAAAATGTGTGATTCCCGCACCCGACCCCCCCCCCCCCCCCCCCCATAATGCCCATTCACCCTTATTAAGACAATTATGTTATACTTCCCACACCCCATTGGCTGCCCCTTGACTCCCCCATCGGGTTGGCCCGGTTCAGGTCATGCCAACCATATTTGATCATCTTGTATTTAAAAATAGTACACAACAAACTCAATAAAACGCATCATAAGGGCCATCTACAAAGTACGTAAGCAACATTGTTTGTCCGAAATTAAAGGCATATATGCGTGGGTTATAAAGGGTAGTCAGCAAATTCCAACTCGACTCCACCGTAATCTCTCGAGGTAAACTCAAGATATATGTTGGATCGATCGAAGAGAGGTGCTTCGAAATATCTGAACAAAGGCCTTCTTAGGAAATTGCATGCAGCAAACAAATTTCTCACGCTGTCACCTAGCCATCAAACGGCGGCACTTTGAAGTCGGTTGCGGTTAAGCGTGTTACGTGATATTTTCGCTCGTAAACATCTCTGATTGATCTCCATTCGACTAGTACAAACATTCCGAACACGACTATTTTTAATGTATTTTTGACTCAAGTATTCAGAAGTGGGACAGTTTGCGATCGCTACTTATAACTGAGCCAATGGGGATTACGTACCGTGCGTAAAAGTGCGCAAGATGGATCCACGCGTCTAATAACCCACGCATATATGCCTTTAACACCTTCTCCCCTGTATGCACTTTTTGTTCTTGTTTGCATGTGGTTGAATGCAGCGTACGCGCCAGCGTGAACCCCCTCCCCCCTCTTGTGCGTACGTGTACTTTGTAGATGGCCCCTAACAGGTAGAAAGTGGGGCATTCTTTCATTCACAAGTTTGAATTAACTGCGCATTTATGCGATGTTCCAATGTCAAACAAACTTGCGACAGATGGAACTGTTACCATGACAGCCACGATGAATAAATTAGGTTATCCGAGTTATTAGCTTGTTATCGGTATGATTAGAAGTGCTTCTTGAATTACGATTTAGCAACCCGCTACGAAGATTTCAAATGGCTATTGTATTACAAGGCTTAGACGCTCGTTGATTGGTCGATATGGTAAGGGCATAGACAGCACGCAAAATCTACACACATTACTAAAGACATACCCATGCACGTGTGTGTTGTGCACTGGTCTGGGAATACAAAGGTGATCACTCAAGCGGGTTACGTGTGTTCACCGCTAGTTATCGTCAACCTGACATTTTGGCAAGGAGATAAGGCCTAGCTGACAGATAGGCTATCGGGCTTTTATGAATATGGCCACTGGTCACTCGGGGGTCACACAGGACACGGGGGGGGGGGGGCACGTTACCCCCAATCGTTTGGCAAAAAAAAAAAAAAAAAAAAAAAAAATGACGACCCGACATGAAGCCAAATGTGTCTACAATGTATATCATTCATTATTATCACGTTTTATTTAATGTGTGATAATAAACATTATCAACGATAATAACCAAGAACATAACAGTCGTTCCCTAGTACTAGCAATAGCGCACCTATATCAGTTTGAAGAATCCTTCCAATATAGCGCCTTATGCAAATTTTCAGTCCCGTGCGCGAGGATCGACGCTCACCGCATTTCAGAAGACATAGAGCGCGTATAGGCCTAACAAGCTTCCTAGCATCATGAGCATGGTAAATCGTTTATCATACCAAGGTCCCTTTTAGGATCTTGAATCTGCCTCCCGCTTTTATAGATAATTTTGACGCCTTCATGCATGCAGGCTATAAAGGCGCATAGCTGCACTACGTTGTCCTAAATGTCTAGGTAAAGACAAACTTCTTTTACTAATTTCTTCACTCCAAATGCACCCGTTCCATTAATTCATGATGCATAATCTAGGCATATTGTTGATGATCATGATTGAAGGAGCACCAGTCATCTTCTTCAGAGTCGATATCTGCATCAGTTGAGCATAGGCCTACTGAAACTAATTCAAGGGACCCGAGCATAGCTGTTTTTTTTTTCTTTTAAAAGGACTGTAAATATTAATTTTTGCCGCGCGCTTCGCGCGCATATTCTGAAATACTGATATATACGAAATTTATTAGACCCTCATCTATCATGTCTATAGCACACTATCATCGGAAAATAAAATAATTTGAAATAATATATCTTTTAGTAAACTCTGCCCTGGCTTGCACACCCCACCAGGCCGGTCCCAAGCCCGGAAAAAAGAGGAGGGTTGGGCGTGGGGCCAGCGACTCCACCCTGTAAAGTACCCAGTGCTACAGAAACGACAGGAAAGGAAACAAATCTATTCGGCAGAAGGAGAGAAGCTGTCCAGGCAACTGGACGTATGACGGCGGGGGATCAAAGCCGAGAGGAAGTTCTCAGCCAGAGAGTGGATGTCCTGACGCCAAAACAACACATCCGAGTCGGATGTTAGAATGTGCGAACTCTCTTCCAAGCAGGGAAATTAGCACAGACTGTAAGAGAAATTAATGTATATAATTTAGGTTTGCTAGGAATCACAGAGGCAAGATGGACCAAGACAGGGAAACCGAAGCTGAACTCAGGAGAAGTAATAATCTAGTCAGGCAGGCCAGATGACAACCATCATGAGGGAGTGGCTCTCATTATTAGTAAGAAGTATGCCAACACTCTACTACCATGACTACAGTGGAAACTAATCAATGAGCGTTTGCTGTATGTACGACTAGAATCTAAATATGCTAAGCTATCAATTATAGTGGCTTACGCACCCATTGATGATGCAGAGGAAGAGGCCAAAGACCAGTTCTATAGTGCACTACAAGGAGTTCTAGAAGACGTACCAAGGCACGATGTACTTCTTCTCTTGCTAGGTGATTTTAATGCGAGGGTAGGAAGAAACAACAAAAATAGAGAAAAGGTCATGGGACAACACGGACTAGGAGATATGACGGACAATGGTGAGCGACTGGTCAACATTTGTGAAGAAAATAATTTGGTGATTGGAGGTACTATTTTCGCCCACAAGAATATTCACAAATTGACGTGGACATCGCCTGATGGAAGAACTCAAAGTCAGATTGATCACATCATCATTAATAATAAGTGGAAGCGATCTCTTCAGGATGTACGAGTGATGAGAAATGCTGATGTTGGTAGTGATCACAACTTAGTTGTAGCAAAACTCATGCTAAGGTTAAGGAAAGCAGAGATTGGGGACAGCAGGGATCGGCGCTTCGATGTTGCCAAACTACGGGATCCTGATACAATTGCATTAAGAAATCGCTTTAGTGTTCTCCAAGACGAAGAAGCACTGACGATAGATAGTTTTAATGAAGCCATGAACCAGACAGCAAAGGAGACTATTGGCTACAGGAAAAGTACTAAATCAGAGTGGATGTCTGCAGACACATGGAATGTCATTGATGAGAGGAAGTTGTTGAAGAAGAAATTCTTGAGCTCTAAGTCTCCCAGGCTGAAGGAAAGGTTCAATACTCAATACAGAGAGAAAGATAAGGAAGTGAAGAAAGCAGCAAGGAGAGACAAGCGACGGTTCATCGAACAACTTGCTGAAGAAGCCGAGACAGCTGCCCAACGAAATGACATGAAGACAGTCTACAGGATCACACGAAAACTACGGGGGGATCTAAATGCAAACCAGGATGTACCAGTAAAAGCTGCAAATGGGTCATCAATCACAGAAGAACATGCGAAGCTGAGTAGATGGAGGGAACATTTTCAAGAGGTACTAAATCGACCAGAGCCACAAGTACTCTCACACATTCCAGAAGCAGATGAGGATCTTGAAATCAACATAGGCAACATCACAGTCGGGGAAGTAAAAGAAGCCATCCGGAAATTGAAGTCTGGGAAGGCACCAGGAGAAGATGGAGTGTGTCCTGAGATGCTAAAGGCTGAAGAACAAGAAACCCCTGAGCTTTTAAGACAGATTATGCAAGACATATGGGACAAAGAAACTATACCAGATGAATGGAAAACCGGTGTCATCGTTAAGCTGCCAAAGAAGGGAAACCTTGGGGACTGCAATAACTGGCGAGGCATCACCCTGTTATCCCTCACCAGTAAGATATTCAGTCGCATTATCTTACAACGCATCACAACAGCAGTGGATACCATACTGAGAGAAGAGCAAGCCGGTTTTAGGAAAGGATGATCGTGCACAGATCATATCTTTGTACTACGACAAATCCTTGAACAATCACAAGAATGGAACAGCTCACTCTTTGTGGTGTTCGTAGATTTCGAGAAAGCGTTTGACAGCCTTCATCGTTCTTCATTATGGAAGATACTCAGACACTACGGTATCCCACAAAAACTAGTTAACATTATACAATCATTGTATAATGAATTTGAATGCCGAGTTATCCATAACAATCAACTGACGGAACCATTTATGGTAAACACCGGAGTCAAACAGGGATGTATACTATCACCATTACTGTTCTCATTGGCTATTGACTGGTTGATGAGAGGCGTCACCCAGGGAAAAAGACAGGGCATCCAATTGACACTCACTACAGTTTTAGAGGACCTGGACTACGCAGACGATCTGGGACTTCTATCAAGCAGGTATCAAGACGCACAGCAAAAGACAGAGAGTTTATCAAGAGTAGCCAACACCATTGGCCTAAAAGTCAATGCTAAGAAAACACAGGCGTTGAGGAAAAACACAACTAACAATAATCCTATCATGGTAAATGGAAAACCACTAGAGGACGTACAAGAATTCACGTACTTGGGTAGCAAGGTTACACCAGATGGCGATTGCATCCAAGAAATAAACGCAAGGATCAGTAAAGCAAACCAAGCTTTTGCCATGCTCAGAACCATCTGGAGAAGCACTGGACTAAACATCAAGACAAAGATTAAGATCTTCAGGAGCAATGTGCTAAGTGTTCTTCTCTATGGATCAGAATGCTGGAAAACCACTGTCGCTATCAAACGCAAGCTAGAAGTGTTCCAAAATAAATGCCTCCGGCGCATCATGAAGATATTCTGGCCCAACATCATCTCCAACATTCCAATGAAGATCTTCACAGACAAACTGGAATGATGCCCATGGAACAGACCCTTGAGAAGCGCCGATGGAGATGGCTTGGGCATGTTTGCAGAATGTCGCCCAACTCCATCACAAGGACTGCAATGCGATGGACACCACAGGGCAAACGAAAGCGAGGCCGACCAAAAGAAACATGGAGACGCACCATTCAAAAAGACTTGAAAGGTAGAGGACTCTCCCTCAGCACAGCCCCCATGTAGCAGCAGATAGAGCCAGATGGAGATCCCTCCTGTCGCCTCAAGCGCCTGATGGCACAGACGAGGATTGAGTGAGTTTAGTAAATTCGGTCCATATGCGCTGAATGCAAATAAAATTGGAATATTATGTCCCCCACATTAGAAAGGGGAGGAGATTGCCCCCCTCCTTTGTCATTAAGTATGTTTGGTTCCATACCGTAGAAACCCGCTGTGAAGCACCTATCGATGTCTTGCTGTTGTCTTGTTTTTAAAGAGACCCCCAAACTCCGATAGGGAGACATTATTCAAAAATGCAAAAGATGGTCATGAATAATTGAATATTCATGAGAATAATAATGAAGGTGAATCTCATGAAAACGTCGCCCAAAAATAGACAAACAATGTGTTGTTATTTGTATGTGACCACGAGCGTAGATCTGTCATTGATACCCATTCAACAGGGGGATGATCTATTAATTCAAACCCCCCCCCTGATGTATAGGTATTACGTAAGTCTATACGCCAATGTATGTGACTGTGTTTTATATGGGGAGTGTACAGGGGATCCTACCCCCACGAAGCTCCTGTCCCCGTTGTAAGTGAAAATTCAAACAGATGAATCAACTCACAGGAACGAACATGAGAGGACAATTTGTAATGATATAAGAAAATCTTAAATGCAGATAATCACAGTATAGCGTTCAATGTAGGCCTACATGTGTGATGTGTGTAGTACTATCCGCGTTCTTGACCCCCCCCCCCCCCCCCCCCCCCCTTCCCCGTTTGTCAGGTAAACGTTTACAACACCTCTCTGGGTTACATTAATTCAGCCACTGATGTGCCTATTTGTCTGTGTGTTTACTGTTTTAATACAATGGTTTCCTGTTATTAGGTTTAAAAACGATGAGGTAAATGAGGCTGTTTGTATCGGTAATTTTAAATTTTGTGTGTTCGACACAAATTCGTATTGTTCCATGCAGACCTTAAATCCAACGTTGCCACTGACAACCTACCACTTCGGTAACAATATCTGCCATGCACATTGTAAGATCATTCACCTTCTGAACAAAAGCTATGTCTGCATATATCAGAGCGCTTGGCAACAGGTAATGCTTGTCTGACCTTTCATATAAAACATGTTTGTTGAAGCAAAACACGATAGCATGTGTTCTTTCAAACTTAACAAAACATTTATCACCTTATTGTTGGCTTCGTGTCGTGTCGGTAGAATGCCAGGTTTTTAGTATGGTTTGTATTACCAGGGTCAGATCCAGGAAGGTTCGGGGCGAATGCCTCCTATTTTTTTGTTGCCATACTATAAATAATCTTTTACCCTTAACAAAATATCACTTTTTAATCCAGTCATACAAGAAAAGGCTATTCGAAATCCTTAATTTCTTCCGATTCATGGTGCATGATTATGATGCAAAAAACAAAATTATTATGAAAAACTAGATTAATGAAAAAAAAGACACAAAAAAAATCACAGACAAATAGAAGGAGAAAAGAAAACAAATCTAAATAAATAAAAAAAAGAAATACAAAAGCAGAAATATAAATATAGATATCAACATATAAATATTACCATTGATCTTAATTCGCAAAATAATATACACAAAAATGAAAACCCTAGGAAGATTCGAACCAGTTCCACCAGGTTCATAGGTTTTGGACACAAGTTTTTTTCCCCGATGACCTAACTAACAAACTTCATATGTTGTGAGGTTTTATTTGCATCGTTTCCCGTTCAGACTCGGAGGTATAGAGATTATAAAGAACGATAAATACCACGTAACATATGAAGTTTTGTTAGGTAGGTCATCGGAAATAACACTTGCGTCCGAATCTTATGAACATGGTGGAACTGGTTCGAACCTTCCTAGGGTGTGCCATTTTTGTCTACATTATCTTGAGAATTAAATTCAAGATCATATTTATATTTTGATTATATCTAAATCACACGTTACATTTATTTATATTTTTGCTTTTTCATTTATGTTTTAATTTCGTTTGAGTTATCTCTTTCTTTTATTTAATTTGTTGTCTGTGATTTATTTTGTGTGCCTTCTCTTTTTTATAATCATTTTTCTTATTTTCATCATAATTACGTAACATGAATTGGAAGAAATTACGGATATCGAATAGCCTTTTGTTATATGACTGGATTAAAAAAGTGATATTTTTTTAAGGGTAAAAGATTAAAGGGGTAGTTTAGTTTTGGTAAGGCTGAACTTAAGTAGCTAAAACCTGCACAGTAACATTATAAACTAATAGTTATAACTCCACCATGCTCGAAAGGTATACAAAATTACAAACGACTAAGTAAAAAGCCTGTTATCATTCAAAAAGAGCCATTCAAACACAAGAGGGCGCTTTTTTAAAAGGCATTGGTTTCAACCATTTTTCATACCAAATTATGCATGTGATGTTTTATTGATATAATGATTAAATAGCAAGATCATCAACAACTATTAAAAAACGCTTTTTAAAATTTTTGAAAAAGTGCAAGCATTTTAAATTTTTTTTCTAAAAATCATCTAATTATTTGGGCCCCAAATAATTATAAGATCAGATATATTTATTGATATTTCAGCCGTTTCTGGGTCGATTTTGACCAAATAAAGTTTATTCTGCCATTAAAATTGCATGTTCTCTCAAATTCGACATTCAGTTTTTCATTACCTCACAAAAAAATTGTGATGTGCAGCGCCCTCTCTACCAAAACTAAACTACCCCTTTAAAGTATGACTAAAAAATAGGAGGAATTCGTCCCCGCACCTTCCTGGATCCGACTCTGGTAATACAAACCATACTAAAAACCGACACGTAGCAAACACTCAGGTGATATTTGTTAAGTATGAAAGAACACATGCTCAAACATGCTTTCTATGGAAGGTCAGACAAGCATTACCTGTTGTCAAGCGCTGTGATGCATGCAGAGAAAGCCTTTGTTCAGAAGGTGAATGATCTTACAATGTACATGGCAGATATCGTTGCCGAAGGGGTAGGTTGTCAGTGGCAACGTCGAATTTAACGTATGCATAGAACAAAAAGACTTTGTGTTGTACCAACAAATCTTATAATACCGATACAAACAACATCATTTACCCTTTTCCTGAGTCTTGAAAACGAACAACTGGAAACCATTGTATTAAAACAATGAACACACAGACATCAATAGGCACACCAGAGAATGAATGAATGTAGTCCAGAGATGAGAGAGGTGTAGGGTGGTAAACGTTTACCTGACAAGTGGGGGCATGAGCGTTGATAGTACATTGATTGAACGCTATAGTTATACTGTGATTATCCGCATTTAAGATATCCTTAACTATATACCTTCATTACAAGTTGTCCTCTCATGATCGTTCCTGTGAGTTGATTCATCTGTTTGAATTTTCACTAACAACGGGGACAGGGGCTTCGTGGGGGTGGGATCCCCTGTACACTCCCCATATCAAACACAGTCACATACATTGGCGTAGAGACTTACGTAATACCTATTCATCGGGGGGCGGGGGGGGGGGGGGTGACATTAATAGATCATCCCCCCTGTTGAATGGGTATCAATGACAGATCTACAAATAACAACACATTGTTTGTATATTTTTAGGCGGCGTTTTCATGAGATTCACCTTCATTATTATTCTCATGAATATTCAATTATTCATGACCATCATTTGCATTCTTGAATAATGTCTCCAGTTCGGTGTTTGAGAGCGCTCTTTAAACACAGGACATCGATAGGTGCTTCACAGCGGGTTTCTACGGTACTTATATACTTTATATTACGTGAAATTTCTGTCTTAAGGGGGTTTCACACCGGGCCCTGCGTAGAGTTGCGTAGAGTTGCATAGTGTTGCGTACCGACTACGCCGAGTGTACGCTGCCCTACGCAACTCTACGCAACTATACGCTGAGGTACGCAGAGAGGTACGCGAGATTGGCGCAAAAAATTAAACATGTTTAATTTTTTTCGCGTACTGTCTGCGTAGACACTGAACGCAGAAAGTACGCAAGTCTACACAACACTACGCTACTGTACGCCATGCCAACGCAAGTCTACGCAACACTACGCTACTGTACGCCATGCCTACGCAATAGTACGCTCCCCTCACTACGCCAGTCCGACGAAACATCTACTCGCGGCTCCTACGAGCGTTAATTGCCGAAGAATGTTTTTTGTTCTCGAATACGCCCCGAATACGCAGCCTATTTCGGCATACTCTGTACGCAACACTACGCAACTCTACGCAGGTTCGGTGTGAAAGGGGCTTTAGGTGTGCACCAAATCGCACAATTTCAGGCCCCAAAATACGAAAGCTCCCTACTGTGGGAGGGGGACACCCCCTTCTACATCCTCCCCCAATCGGTCGCTTCGCTTCCTCGCAATGTCTCCCCTCCACTTTTGCTTAGTTCCATTGGAGCTCAATGCCCTAGACTATATCGATGGCTCTATATAGTATACAGGATCACGTGGATCCATCTCACGGGCTTAATCTTTCCTCGCTATTACCGTTTTAAAATACGTAACCAGTAGATTCACTATTATATACCATTTTAACACCCATGACTAAGACAATGATAAAGACAATAATGACCATACTTCTACAGTGATATTTTAAACACCTGAACCCCCCTCCCACACCCTCCCCCAAATAAATGTAGACAAGCATACGGCGTGAGAGTATTTGAGTCTGGTGTGTGTGTACACGTAGGTTAGATTGTGTGTGTATACTTTATCATGAGGGAAATGATTTCTTTAATTCAGTATTATCAAATTTCCTTCCAAGGTATGCACCAAATTACATTATTTCAAGTAAAAATTTGCAAAAGCTCTCTACCGTGGGAGGGGGGACACCCCCTCCCACACCCTCCCCCCCTCGGGCGCTACGCGCCCTCGGGCTTGGTCGCTCCGCTCCCTCGCAGCTGTGCCCCCCCAATCACTTGACCCTCGCTACGCCACTGACTAGACCCACGAATGCAGTACGAATCGTACACGCATTTTCCGACGATATCTACCTTTTTACCGATTCGTACTATAGTCCAGTCAATATATGGTCTTGACCTCGGCAAAATTGCAACACAGGATTTTTTTTCGGAATTCTGTTCAGGAAACTCCCCTTAACAACCAAAAAAGTCCTAAGAAATCGAAGTTGCGGAAAGTGGTTTAAATTGCATAATATGCAAATTAGGTATTGTTTAAATGTAAAAATATTAAATTAATTGTTTTAAAACAAATGTATATACTATATTGACGCAAGAAAAGTATGGCAACCCAATATTAGTATCATAAAGTACACGATGAACGCATACCTGTACTAGTAATGGCTACATAATTTGCATAATATGCAAATTAGGTTTCCCCCAAAATAAAATATTCCATATTGTTGAACAAATAGACTTGATCGAGTGGATGCAAATGATAAAGCCTTTAGATTTTTAAGGTCAGATATGAAACAGGTTAGGGTGACACGCAATCGAAACGTTAGCATTAAAGTATTTTGCATAATATGCAAATGAGCTATAGTTTGATTGGATATGAGGTTCTGTATTGTTTAAAATCTAGATGCACTATCATAGCCAGAAGAGTGTGCACATCTTGTATCAAAAGCCAATATACCATAACACACGGTGACACGTATATCAGTTCAACATAATTTGCATATAATTTGCATCATATGCAAATTAATGTCCACAAAAATGGGGAAATATTGCACATTTTTATCAAAAAACGGACTTGTTGAGTGAATACAAACGATAAAACCTATATTTTTTTATCAGGTCAGTATAGTACCAGGTATTTTTTTTAGACATCCTACCAAAACAGTAGGCCTGTAATTAAAGTTCTTTGCATAATAGGCAAATGAGCTATTGAAACGGTTGCTGATAATTTTAGTTTTGATGTAACTTTGCATTTACAAATGAATGAAAACTATAGGCTACAGCATGGTAAAAGTTCAACGAACACATCTTTAGTCCAGTCAATATAGGGTCTTGACCTCGGCAAAATTGCAACATGGGAATTTTCTTCGGAATTCTGTTCAGGAAACTATCCTGAACAACATAATAAAAGTCCTAAGAAATCAAAGCTACGGAAAGTGGTTTAATTTGCAATATAAATATAAGCTAATTTGCATACCGTAAATACCGGCGTAATCGCCGCATACTTTTTCCTCGAAAAAAACCTGCAAAGTCGGGGTGCGGCGTGTCACTCTTGACTGGACTCAAAACAACACATTTCAGCAGGTGTGGGACTATTGGTTGTATTGCACTGTATTGTATTGCGTGATAAAACATTATATAACCAAATTGTCTACGTTTACCCTGGCCTAGAATGGTTTCTCACCTTTTTTTGCTGATATTTGCGAAAGTTACGAAACAAATGCACACTGCCAGCGCCGCGCTCGCCTAGCTGTCATCGATCTCGCTACGTGCGTTATGAATGCATTGCATTTGCACGTACGTACATCACAGTACCTGGTTCTCTGTAGTACAGTGCAGTACAGTAGGGTTAAATTTCACGCGCCGCCGATTTCATGCTAAAATTTGGCACATTTTCCCAGCCGATTTTCTGGATTCCCGCCGTTATTCCCGCTTTTTTTGTCGACAGTTTTCCTAGCGCACTTTTCTCCGACATTTTTTTTTTTCCTTCAATTTCAATGCCCAAAGTCGGCATGCGGCGTTTACGCGGATGCGGCGATTGCGCCGGTATTTACGGTATATCTGAAAGGTGGTCAGGGTTCATTTTCTATCTAGGAATAGTACAATATTGTTAAAAACGATTATACTAGGGTAATATAGGGCAAGGAATCCATTAACGGTGCTCATTTGCATGTGTCGTATAGGCAACGCCCTAAAAGCCAAGATGGCTGCCCCTAATTTGCATATCTATGAATATTATTGGTTTTAAGTGGTTACAGCCTCTAATGAGCAATCATTCCAATATGTAGTGAAGCTATTTCAGATTAGTTGCCACCTTGGAAACCTCTATCAACGCATATAATTTGCATAATTGGGTTATTTACACCTAATTTGCATATTCCCCCAAATTGAGTATATTGGGAACCCGGAAAGTAAAAATGACAAGTTATACCACTTTTTCAAGGTTTTTGGGGGCAACAAGTCCATTTTGTATACTTATTTCCATATAGCACCATGGCAACCTTCTTAAATCCAAGATGGCTGCTAACAAGTTTCACATGTAATGATACACAACTTCATTATTTTGGTTATATTAGAACAATATTATATTTTTTGGACTCTCAATTATTTGAATTAGTAATCGGAATACTTAAATTTCAATGTGCTAACAGTGAAAAAATTATGCTCTTAAAAAAATGCCGTTAAAGTGGCAAATATCATTATTTCCTTTAAAACACCAAAGACGGCCATCTTGGATTTATGTGGGTTGCCAAGGTGATACGTCGAATTAAGTATCATAAATGGATTTCCTGCCCCAAAAAACCTTGGAAAAGTGGTATTTCTCATCATTTTTACTTTCCGGGTTCCCAAATATACTCAATTTGGGGGAATATGCAAATTAGGTAAATAATACAAATTATGCTAATTATATGCATTGCTAGAGGTTGTCAAGGCGGCAACCAAGCTGAAGTATCTTTGATATACATTTAGAACACGATTAAAGAAAAAACCCTATAATTATTGCTTATTAGAGGCTGTAGCCAATGAAAACCAATAATATTCATAAATATGCAAATTAGGAAGCAGCCATCTTGGATTTCGGGGTTTTCTCCATATGGCACTCGTAAACGAGCACCGGAAATGGATTCCTTGCCCCAAAATACCTAAGAATATTTGTTTTAATTACTAGAAAAAAGAAAAATGATTATGAGAAACCAGAATCACGAAAAAAAAAGATGACACAAAAAATAAATCACAGACAATTGAAAAATTAAAAAAAATAAATAAATAAATAAAAAAATTTAAAAAAAAAAAAAAAAAAATGAATGTAACGTGTAATTTACATTTAATCACAATATAAATATAAACATTGAACTTAATTCCCAAAATAATGTACAAAAAATGGCACACCTAAGAAGATTCGAACCAGTTCCACCAGGTTGATAGGTTTCGAACACAAGTGTTTTTTTCCGATGACCTAACTAACAAACTTCATATGTGACGTGGTTTTTATCGTTATATATCTCTAAACCTCCATGTCTAAATAGGTTATATATGTTAAAGTGGACTTCCACACGATTTCAAGCTTCTAATGATTGAAAGACAGATATTCTAGGTCAATAAACACAATTTTGTATGAACAAAGTATGATTGTGGGTTCTTATAATTGGCTTTGAAATTCTAATGACACAAATTCGCGAGCGAGCTTGTTCTATCCCACAATGCACCAATTTGTGACGTGCGACCCTCACTATGCGCCTATGTTTTTACACTGCTGCGAATGTGTTCTTTTGATCGGACCAATGTGCTCGATCATGAATAGTTTAGTCCACGATGCGCCACTCAACCGTGCCTTTGAGCATTACTGCATTGTTGAACCGTTTGAAAATACTTGCCTGCCCGAAATTGTAACACGTTTGGCTTTCATTGTAATTTGAATAGACACAAAGTCCTGTAAACGTGGTTATTGAATTTGCTGGCTCTGCATGACCGGCTATTATGAATGACACATGCAGTGATCACAATGCAGTGGCACCGGATTCAAGCCAACTCAAGAAATTGAGCAAAGTGAGGGTGCTACGTAAGGGTCTCATGATTGTGTGCAGTAAAATATAATTATTTCCTCAGGGTTAATGACATTAGAAAAATCTCTTAGAAATCAACCAAAGAGAGTCAAATCCTGAAAATATTCAAGCACATCCCTAGATTTATTTCCAATATACTGTATTTTGTTTAAACTCGTACGGAATTCTCCTTTAAGTTCGAAAGAACACATGTAATCGTTTGGGCTTTTCTATGAAAGGTCAGACAAGCATTGTCTGTTTGCAGAATATATGCAGAATAGCTTCTGTTCAAGGGGTGAAGTACCTTACAAGGTTGGGGCAGGGTCTGCATGGAACCATAAGAAAGTGTGTCGTACAAACAAAGCTTATAATACCATTACAAACAATCTCATTTACCCTTTTCCTGAGTCTTTAAACCGAACAACTGGAAACCATTGTATTGAAACAATATACACACATACATCTAGGCCACCAGTGGCTGGATTAATGCAACCCAGAGTGGTGTAGGGTGGTAAACGTTTACTTGACGAACGGGGGAGGGGGGGCAAGAACATTGATAGTACTCCATACAGTCATGTAGGCGTATATTGAACGCTTTATACTGTGATTGTCTGCATTTAAGATATCCTATACCGTAAATGTTTGAATAGAAGCGCTATGGTACATGGCTCTGTACGTTGTCTTTAAAATAGCGTCAGCTGAGTCCAAAAGTAGGAAGTTTCCCGAGACGTTGAACTCAATTTAAATGTGAATGATAATGAATATTGATGATGAATAATGACTACTAAATGTAAGTTGGTTTACAGGAAGCTTGCGATTTAAATAAACGATTGTATCAAAAAGGGTATTATATAAGCGATTACTGATTCGAATTCCTTACTATAATGCTGTTCTAAGCCACTATTAACAAAGGCTAATATGAATGGGGAGTCTTGTATCGGGACTATTATCTTTATTTGCATGATTGTGGAAAAACAATGTTTCGCTTTACGTGCTCATAGGGAAGTATATACTTGTAAGTAGCTTTTCGCATTCGCACTTCCCTTGGTCTGAGTGTTTATGAAGAAAATAGATAGTAGCAAGAGGGTAAGACATTTTAAAAATGAAATGTCAAATGAATGGCAAACAATAACACATTGGATATTATGATGGGTCTCATCAACAAGAGTCATATATAAATTAAGTCAACATCTTAATGTATATGAAATTCAATGTTACATTTTTTAGGTCTTTAAGGAGATTTAGACTCCATGCAGACAATAAAATATCAACACCCGATATTAATTCAATTACTATGTAACAGTATATTTAGATGAATCCCCAGAGTTGAATATACGTAGTATATAATCATCATCGAGAAGTCGTGCCCTCAGCTCAGTATATAGAAAACAAAAACGAGCGAATCGTTTACTAGAATCGCGAATGTTTCTTTCTTTTATTCCATATGATGATACCTTAAATGAATCGTAAATAAAGGTTGTTCTTGGCAACCATTGATGCTTGCCCGACATACATTCAGCTTGCTTGACGAAATAGCAGCTGACGGTGCAGAATGTATTCTGTCAACGATTAACGAAAGAATTTCAATGATGTCCGATTTAACTTGATATTCAAGCAGGGGAAAATTCTATTCCATCTATTGTCATACAATGGGATCGTGAATAAGTACTTAGCGAATCATTGCTTGTCTTTTGTTAATCATTTAAAGACCAAATTTTGCACCAGTCAGCTGCTATTCCGCCAGGCAAGCTGAATGGAGAGCGGGCAAGCATCAATTGTTGCCAATAACAGCCTTTATTCAAGAATCCATGATATTGTATAATCATAGATGGAATTCAAGAAAGACACGTTCGTGATTCTATTGTGCCTCCAGTCTTAACGTTATTGCATGAATATAAACAGTGTTTTGTTGTTATTTCTTATATTCCTGTACTAAGGGCATGCCTTCTCGAAGATGAGTATCCCTATGCTCAACTCGGGAAATTCATATGAATATAAAAATGCACTAATAATAATTGATCATTATACCATTCTTAACAAAAACAATCCAAACAAGGCGATAGCCGTAAAGTGTCTCGCCCACTTGCGCGCACTTGACCTCATTTGACCTTTGACCTACTTATGTGACCTTTGACCCCAGAATATCATGGAGGCCAATGTAGGGCATCTACCAATCAAGTTTGGTTACAAACAGATGCAGGGTTGGAAAGTTATTAAAATTTTCGTAAGCGTCACGGACAGACGGACGGACAACCAGACGGACGGACGGACGCAATTTGAATCCCTTAGTCTCCCTCCACCTACGGTGGGCTCGACAAGAACAAACCCTAACCCTAACCTAGACATCATTTTTGTATGTACATAGATCAAATTTTACAAAGATCGAAATGCGGTGTGATATTATTAGCACATTTAAGTTTCACCTATAATGTTTTCATATCCGATGTAAATATTTGTTGTCCGCAATTCTCATTTTAGAAAATCAAGGAGTCTAGGAAATTTAGTGACGGAGCTGATAATCAATTTTTATGGAGGCTGACTATTTTCTCCATAAATACTTAAATCAAGGAAAGTGTGGATGCGAAACACTAATCTCATGTATACCTCCCAATGCAAATTTTACTCGGAACGTAAATGTTTTCCCACCTGCAAGAGAGGTCTATATAGGCCCCATTTAAATTAGCCTTTGTTGATAGTGGTGGCTTTGAACATCTATTAAGGAATTTGAATCAGTAATCTGTTATATAATACCCTTTTTGATACAATCGTTTATTTCAATCGCAAGCTACCTGTAAACCAACTTACATTTAGTAGTCATTATTCATCATCAATATTCATTATCATTCACATTTAAATTGCGTTCAACGTCTCGGGAAACTTCATACTTTTGGACTCAGATGACGCTATTTTACAGAGCCATGTACCATAGCGCTTCTATTCAAACATTTACGGTATATGGTTTCATACCCTTTTAAAGGGATCTAGTAACTATGTTGACAATATATGTACAATAATAATAATAACAATAATTATATCCCTCATAAGATCGTTTTACCATTGAATTTGACAAACAATAGTTTTGGACAACACGCGCGATCACGTGACCGGGCTTGTTAGTAAAAACTAAAACACTAAAAGTGCGTTACGCGCTCGTCCCATAGATCATGTGTTTTAGCAAAATACACACGCAAACAAATTTGTGCAGTACGTACTCTATGCATGGCGCACACGTTCTAGTTACGTGATGGCAACTGTTAGTAAAAACTAACACTAATCTAGGTCAGGGGAAGAAGAACGCCCAGACAGCCAATAAGCACATCCGTGAGCGCGCTCATACGCATTCATCGCGTATGTGCGCAACTGCCAGCGCGTTGGTGCGCACTCATTTTTGCGCCTTTGTTATTGTATGCGCAAAATAAACAATGACATTAAGCGTATTAGATGCGCCATGGTTCTGGAGGCCCATACTGGCTTCATCAATGTCGATTGATTTTTATGTCAAAATTTCTGAGCGATTTTATGAAATATTGAAGAGATTTTCACTTATTTTGCTATAAGATGAACGCAATCCGTGATATTGAGAAGTGATATAAAACAACTAACTAATGTGCTTGATTGTGATAGGCAATCTATTACCTCGGTGGGCTCAAAATGACTATTACCCTCGCTCTACGCTTCGGGTAATAGTCATTTCGAGCCCAGCTCGGTAATAGATTCGACTATCACAAGAAGCCCATTCGTTAGTTGTATATTAACTAATGCTGTTAGGTAAAGAAAAAATCCCGGATCGATCTCGGATCGGTAGAATTCAAAATCGCTAACGAGATTCTCGGATCGGATCGGATCTCGGAAAAAAAAAATATTGCAATTTGCTCTGAAAAAAATGCAGCGTTGTAGACTTATCTTTCTTGTTTTATATGCCAATAATATTAACAATGTTGACGCTTTGAGCCGGCATGCACATATCAACCTTTACAGAAAAACAGTTACAGACTATTCAGAATTAACTAAGTTTTGCAAGAAAAGTATTTTTTCCGAAGTGAATTGGGCCTAGAAATCGATCGTTTGTTCAGCATCGCGCCACACATTCACAGAACTCAGCCGGCCAGTCACGGGGAAACATCACATGAAAATATGTACGATCTTCTTGGTGAGAGCCTTCAAAAAGTGGCTATAAATTAGCCTTTTTGTGATCAACACAATTTTGGTAGTCTACTTACATGATAACATGGCATTTGAAAGCTGAACAGATTTTTAAAAATACCCCCAAAACAATGAAAAACTGGGCTGAATATATCGATAAATTTCCAAAGCACGTTCGTGAGGGAAGGTTGAAGTAGTTACGGTACCGGTAGCAGCAAGTTTTCGGGCCGCTGCACTGCTGGCATGTTTCACGCATATTCGCGCGTGTACGGGTCTTTGTTTCATACGCCGGATTCATCCGCGATCTGTTATGTATTATACATGTACATGTAGTTGTTATTTACCGATTTTTTTTAGTAATTGTTTGCATTGCTTTGGGGCTCAGTTTTTTTCTGTTCAGCTTTTAAACGCCATGCAATCATGTAAGTAGAATATCAAAACATTTAAACATGGTGCAAATAACCAAAATACGTATTTTGAGCCACTTTTAGAATGCACTGGCTGATCAGCTCGATCATACAGATATACATCTGAAGTCTCCCCGAGAGTGTCGGCCTAACTTTGTGTGCATTTCCGTCGGCAATATCGTTCAAATGACTAGCAATTTTGCGCATCCTGTTCAATTTTCGACTGCGAAACGAATTAATGAACCAAGAATTTCTCCAAAATAACCACTCATAAAGTAAACAATATTGATTCCCCCATTCTTTATTTAAATTACACTACTTAATGGAGTGTCAAACATACACATTTTCAATAATTACTGGAGAAAATGGGTCGGCAAAATCTTCCGATATTTTCTACCGAGAAAATTTATTTCTCGGATCCGTCTCGGATCCGGCTCAGAAGCGATTATCGCCGGGAAATCGGATCGTTCCCGGATCGGATAACAGCATTAATATTAACCATTTTTATATAGCGCAAAAAGTGATTAAACATGTCCCTATGCAATAACAACCGAGTAATGAGCAAAAATTCAAAGTGCTTGCTAACTCATTGTCATAAGTGTGTACACCTTTAAATTATCCCCAGGATTTTTTCAAATCAAATCAGAAACATCTCATTGTATAATCAAAGGGAGAATTTGAGCTCTAAGGAAGTTAGATGGATTTGGACAAAGTTGAATAATAGATCTCTTTAAACACAAACTTCAGAGAAATACATGCCAAAAAGTCAGAAAGTATTAACCCATTCCCTACGAGATTCTGAAATCTTCATAGACTTTGTACACAACCCACTCGGTTCCCGTAGTCGAGGGGTTAAAGACAAATCGAGGTACCAGAAAGTAGTATTTAAAATCAATCAAAAATAGCCAGGGGGTACTGTGTTAGGTAAACATGAAAAAGGGAATGTCCCTTGGCCATATTTGCCTCTGGGTCTACTAGCTTTGCCCTCCTGGCGATTTTTGATTGATTTTTATTGCATTCTGATTCATAGATTTGTTTGAAATACTTGATAACTTTTTGACAGACATGTTTATTTCTCCCCGACATTGCTGGCTACTTTATGCTAGAATTAATAGAAAACTAGAATGAATACCTACGTAAAAAAAATGAAATAAGAGTAACGATATCAATAAACTAACAAATGAATTCCGGACGTAGTAAAATCAATCAAAAGATAGCCAGGGGGTACGTATCGTGTGAATGTTTTTTCTTCTCTACTTAATATTTTGTGGTCTACCTATTAAACTCGACAGCAAACAACTGACAAGAACGTAAAACAATGCTAGAAGTCAACTCTCTTGCCTTGTGGCCCAGAGGGGAAAAAAAAAAAAAAATCTGAAGAAATTCCAGTGACCCAAACCTGAATCTTGTGGCCCGAAACAAAGAGAAACATTGACAATTCTGTAAAAAACTTGGTTGCCCAATCAGACCAGTTGAATTAAGCATTTAAATGAACTTTGGTGGCCCAAAGATAATTTTTAGTAGCCCAGAGCCGGCAGGCCATTGCTAATTTTGAGAATAGCATACAATTCATGAATAAGTATGCAGTATAATCTAAGTGAAAATGAAATAAAGTGAAATATTCTTCCCAGAGTTTGGGACTTTTGTAACTTTAAAGGGGACCACCGTGCAGAGAACAACCCAGGCTTATTATTTTTGGGTACCGTTGTTTGATCAATACTTAATATATGTCAAACACTTTGCAAAGGGTTGATGTAATTCATAAACAATACAACTAATTGTTAATGTTTACGGAACCAACAGGGCCTCATGGTTCCGTATGCGCTAAACGTCTGCGAGGGCGCATATTCTATACACGCGTATGTTTAAAGAAGATGTGTAAGTCCTAGACAATAGTCTTCTTTTTCAGACCCATGAACACATACTTAGGTATGGCAGTGAATTTTCCAATTATATGATTTGTACGGAAATCTATTTTTCTGAACTTGTTGGCAGAATGGACGAAGTACTATTATTTTTTTATTTATAAGAATATTATTTTGGGGTGTTGGTTCCCTTTAAAGGTAAAGGCCAGTTTTGGAAACGCCCCCCTCTCAAAAAAATGAAATGGAAGCTCTTATTACCAATAATGTGAAAGAATATAGGATTATCCAAATTTGGCCAAGAAACCGCCTACTAATTGATATATTTGCAAAATTATAAATTGATCTAGGGCCGGATAGATATCGCCAACGCGGAATTGCTCATACGCTACGTGTATTACGACCACAAGGTGTACACTTGTCGATATCTTCCCCAGCGCTAGCGGCGCTGACAGGTCTGAACGGTCGGTGGATTTATGAATTTGGATATTGGATTTCTTCCGATATTTCTGTATTTAACGATGCTTAGGTTCGGATTTTACCACACAAGCCCTATTTCAATACATATTCAACAAATTGATCAATATAGATGTATTCGGCTACTTTCCCGAAACTGGACTTGGGCTTTAAAGACCATCATGTGTGGGAATGTAGGTCAGTCTAAACACTTGTAACTAGGCTACAATAAAGTTTGCGCGCACTACATACCACTGAGCCAGTGTGTATTTCGCAACGTGCACACAGCGTTTGCACCACGCGTCTGATGAATGCAAACCTCCTTACAGAAACATTTGGGTGCATTTACTGGTAAATATAATAAGGGAAATAAATGTTTATTTCAAAAGACAGTTTATTTTAATACTAAGTCTGAACCTGGTATTGTCAACCATTACACTGGAATGTACTTGAATACAAAATATAAAGAAATAACAAATTAAATGATAGTAAACTTCAGTAAATTAATGAAAGGGCTAAAGGGGAAATTTAAATTTTCCTCTTTTTTTTGGTGTACTAGAAAGTACTCGAAGCAGACAAACACTACAATAAATAATTCAGTATGTATCACACGAAGGAATCAATAAAAGTCAGATAGGTATACTGACAAGCAAAAACACAAGGAACAGTTAATATATATCCTCCCTCTAGACGATTACTGGCCGACAATGACTGTGCCCAATCCAACAGAAAGAAAATGAAAACAAACAAAAACAAAACTGAGTATAAAGTATAGTCATAAAATCAATCATTCCATAGCCAGGAAGTGTATGATTATTACATGGAAATATTTATTTCCTCTCTCTGGACATTTTGGTTGCCTATAGGCCTATAGACTGGAAGTCATATTGACAGATCTGTTAAAATCTGCACATGATTATTACCTGGGAAATATTAATTTCCTCTCTCTGGACATTTTGGTTACCTCACTCGAAACTCAATAGTGTATAGTTTTAAAAGGATAGTGGAGTTTTGGTATAGAGGGCGCTTCACAAAATAATTTTGTTGTGAGATAATGAAAAACCGAGTGTCAAATTCGAAAGAGCATACAATTTTAATAACAGAATAAACTTTATTTGATCAAAATCGGTTCAGAAATGGCTGAAATATCCATAAACATATTACCATTTGTAATAACTGTGGGGCCCCACATTTATTCAATAATTTTGAACCAACTGTTACATTTTTTTTTTTAATGTTTCCACTTTTCAAAAATTTAAACAAGATAGTTGTTGATTATTTCTATATCTAATCAATATTTCAACAAAACATCATATATGCACAATATTTAATTTTAAATGGTTGAAACTGATGAGTGTTTAATAGAGAGCGCCCTCTTGAGTTTTAATGGCTCTTTTTGAATGATAACAGGCTTTTTACTTAGTCATTTGTAATGTGTTATTCATTTCGAGCATGGTGGAGATATAACTATTTGTAATGTAATGGTGCAGGTATTGGTTACAAAAATTAAGTTTGACCAAAACTGTACTCTCTTTACCAAAACTCAACTATCCCTTTAAAGTCGTGCCATTCTCAGAAAGCAATGATAATCAAACAAACCAATGAATCACTGCATGTACAATCAATCCCATTAAAGCCAGGTATATATGTAGGCTATACTGACCTGGCATAAATCAAATCTATTGGGATTGAAAAGCTTTCACGTTGGCAAAATTTTCACCCTAAGTGGGGGAAAAACAATTGAAAATAAAGAAAGGGAAGGTTGAATCGACGAGCAGACAATAGCTAATATAAATGATGCAGTAGGAAAATTCAACAAAGTAGAAATTGGGAAACAAACTCACACGCAAATTGTGACTAAGGAATGTTTGTTTTCCTCCCTCATGAGTCTGGCTGGACTCGGGACATTTATCGATACCTTACAGGTACATATTATACTCAACATTAAATAACAAATAAACTGGGACAGCAACAACAGTTAAACAAAACAAAATCCCCCTGCATGTTTTAGACTTAAACATATATCACATCCTTGGGTGAGAGCAAGGAGGGCGTTAAATTGATTTTCGTCGTAATTGAGTTATGCATACCATCCCGTAGGTCGAAGCCTCCTTAAGCAGTGCTGTAGTCGAGAGTCCGGACTCGCTTTTGATGGTCTCGTGACTCAGACTCGGAGCCGAGTCCCTATGTAAAACACATGGGAACATGCTATTTCGTTGGGGACTCGGACTCGGAACTTGTGGACTCGACTACAGCACTATCCTTAAGTGATGCAACATTTCCAAATAATGACTAGATGTCTAATTTAGGGAATATCTTTAGTGATGTACATATCTCAGAACAAAAAGTGACTTTTCTTTCACAAGCGACGATAACAAGTAAGTATCGTTGACAGGCAAATACAACAAGGAAGTTATATTTCCTTCTCCAAAGACATGTTTGGCAAGCTAACTAGGAAGAAAACTGGACCGTCAAGAGCTCAAATAAATTAATCAGGCAAGTCCAACCCATTGCCAATATAATATAATTAATATAGCCACATGTGAATGATAATTTCACAGAAAAAAATATCACAATGGAATTTTTTATTTATTTATTTTATTTTGGAGGGGTGGGTGAAAAAGCTCTCCCATATGGACAAAATTAGAGGACTGGGGGATCAGAAGGGCCTTAGAACAGGTAGAATACTGAATAAAGCCCACTGCGCATATTGTATGATTTTGCCACGATTCAGTGGTCATGCAACTCTGACGTATGTCTAGAGCTGAGTCAAATCGAATGGCTATTCGATATCCGACCGTGAAGGTCGGATACCGAATACAAATTTTCGGATACGAATATAAAAAATTTAAAAAAAAATTTTTTAAATAAATTAAAAAAAAAAAAATTCTCTATATTTTTTTTTTTTTCCCCGTTTAATTTTGTAATCCCCATTCGATAGATTCGATCAGAAAATGGCACATTGAACCCTGCTTATCTATTGCTAAAGTTAAAAGTTAAGGTATTTTACATAAATTACAAATAAACAAAACAAATAATAAACCAAAGGTAAGAGGATTAATATACAAGTGGTATAGTGAGTGCCAAATTTAGAAGAATCTATGATGAGATATCGCAGTATTTCATCTTGACAGCAGTTTGTACACTAACATCACACTGTACTGCCGATTCTAATTGAAAAAACGGACAGAATATTTATTTCAAAAAATTATAAAAAAACAAAAATAAACAAAACAAACAAACAAACAAACAAACAAAACAAAAACAAAAAACAAAAAAAAATTGGGATATTCGATATCCGACCGTTTTTACACGACTCATATTTGAAATTCAAAATATTTGATTTGACTCGGCACTACGTACGTCATATAGCGGCTCAATTTCACTCATACGACTGACTCGCAGAGCCATTCCGCCATGAGGTCAAGTTGAATGTTCATGACTGGTCTTGGCTCTTGATCGCAACTTTCAGCCAATCATGCAACAGTATTCACAATTAGGCTGAGGCTTTTGTCCGGCAACACTATAGCCTGCGCGCCTGGTATTTTTATGGTTGCTACGATCAACACATAGGAAGATAGTGTGCATGCGCTAATAGCTGCGGTTATAGTGGAGTGATCTTGTAGTGTGCGGTGCTGGTTCATATGACCAGTCGTACGGGCTGGGCTACCTCCTGGGCCATACGTACAAGAGGTCGGGTCGGGCAGTGTGCGATAAGCCTAAAGTGATTCATTAGCTTTGTAAAATTCAAACAAAATCACTTGAAACTTTCAGTTCTCTTGTACCTTGCTGTTTGGCCTATTGTAACAGAAGAATGATATGAGTTTTTATTTTTCATGTGTCTCCCTAATTATTGAGATATTTAAGATTGAATTGCGAATCGTTCCAAAACGCATTCCAAAAGTAATCAAGAGTATCTGAATTTGGATACTCAATCGTCCATAGTATCCGAATTTGGATACTCAATCGTCCATAGTATCCGAATTTGGATACTCAATCGTCCATAGTATCCGAATTTGGATACTTAGCGCAAACGAACGATCAGGGATAAAATCTGACATTAATTTTTACTTTTTTCTATGAAAATATTACATATCATTCAGAAGAATCTTACAATAGATATATCATTGAAGTCTCAAATATCATTTTTTTGAAGAAACAAAATAAATATAAAGTTAACGGATCACTTTCACAGAATATTAAAGGATGTATTGATTTAATTTGTGAATAAATGAATAAGATGAAGATGAAAATGAAAAGGGGAAAAGCTGTAAGTCTTACCATGGTTACTTTGGTGACAGTGCATCTGTGTCCTGGTAGAGGCTTGTCCATCATTTCTGCCTCAAACTTAGCCGCAAGCTCCAGACTCCTGGGACAACTCGCTACATAAGTTCCTCTCTCTGCAAAGGCAGAAAAGGCACAGATCGGCTGTTAAATGTCATTTATTGGATGATGTACTGTACATAAGCCATCAAGTTGACAGTAAGTGCAAACATATTTTTAGCACAAATGTTCATGACTGCAGTGATATAACTTGTTGCATATCCACCAAGATAATGAAAGATTACTTATAGCAAACCAACAATTTCTAACCCTACCATAACTATAATACTAACCCTATTACCCTAACTCAGACCATATCAAACCAAATCCCAAAGCTAACACTTAAATCATATCAAATGATAATTTGGCAATAAACGCCCCAGAATAATCATTCTACAGATAGATATTAGTAGGCTGAACAGTTGCGTATACAGTTGTACATTAATAATTATGCTAGAAATTAACTTTTTTGCTTTGTGGCCCAGTTGGACATTTTTTTAGTGGCCCCGGGCCAGCGGGCCTCTGCTTTAATATTTCAAGCATCGTTTTACCTCTGTAACCGTAAGCTTCAGCTTCTAATGCCTGTATCAGCACATCAGTGTCGATTTCATCATCGGAATCATCACTCCCATCATCAGCTTCATCTTCATCATCCGCTTCGTTATCACCATCGTCTTCATCGACATCGTCGTCATCGTCATCATCATCATGATCATTGTCATTTTTCGCTGCAGCAGGTTTGTAATCACCATCACTGCTTTCCGATTTATCTTCTCCCTCGAGGTCATCGCCAGACTGGGTGCCATCACTTCCACCATTCACTGTTGGTGAGATGAACAATCAAATCAGTACTTGTATTAAAGGGACTTAGTAACATTGTTCAAATCCTCAAAATCCAATTGGAATTCTAGCGGTTCCCTCATACGTTGTTGTATTTGTATTAACAATAAAAGCATGGGACAGGTTTCGGTTTTTCAAATTTCCCTTTCGTTAAAAAGATATTTACAATTGAAGTGTTCAGATGTTAAATTATCCACTTGATCATCAAAACCGTGTACAAAGTGAGTGCAATGAGTTAGTGAATATCACTTTGCATTTTTGCTCATTACTCGACCATAGAATGTCCATTTAACTTGAAATTTTCACCCAACACCCAGTGGACAGATCAGATAACAAAAATATACATTGAATCAACCACTCATCATTTTTTGCACATGTCAACAAAGTTACTAGATCCCTTTAATGTATTTGGTATCTAAAGCAACAAGGACTACATATATTTGGAATTCACAAACCATGGTGTAAAAATATGATGCATTATTTATTATAAACTGATGGAGAAAGAATTTACAGCTTTCACTTTTTAATAATGGTGAACAATTGCTAAAGACACCAAAAAAAGGTCTTAATTTTTAGATGGTGAATTTTATTTTGTGCCGCTGGCTAGCAAGTATCCACTGCCAAATGTGATTTCCATTTTTTACTCGTCTACAGTATAAGCGACATTTTATAGTTTCAAACCATGGTTTATACAAACCGTCTTTGTGAATTCTAGCAATAAAGTCTGGAACAACCCCTCAACAATATACAGTACATATAGTTTTCAAATGGGGCCAATTATTGTGTGAAGAGAATAAATCTGATAACTAGAACTATGCTGTTAAATTGCAGTGAGATGATTCCCTTTTAAACCAGTGAAATAAGCCCGGTCAGCCAGTGGCAAAGCATGGTTGTTCTAATTTTATTGTTTTATTGATTTTTTTTTTTGGGGGGGGGGGGGAGGGAGGGGCAGGGCACACTCTTTGTATTACTTTATTTTTCAACCAAATTTTCCCGCATATTTTTTGTCAAATTATTGGGAGGGGGGCAAAGACTAACGGCCGTATCATTAGAAAATAAGCAAAATGTGATTTCCTCTTTTTACTTGTCTACAAGCGGCATTTCATAGTTTTATAAACCCTAGTTTAAGACATGCTTGACATACATGTAAACCTCTTTCCGTGAATGCCAGCCAGTATGTAGGCTAGATATGCAGAGAGACAGAGAATGTAGTACAGCCTACAGAATGTGTCGATCGAATGTCAAATGTATCCAAAATAGTTTGCGCCTGTAAATCCACAGGGATAGAAAATAGTGCCCTCTTGGGTTACAAGTTTTCCAGGAATATGAGTAACCTTGAAACACAAAGGTGGAACAGGTGCTAGGGGCGCCAATGCCAAATCAGGGTAGGAAATATACGGGGGCTGAGGGCGATTTTGCCCCCTAATTTTCAAAATAGCCCCTTAAATTCATTAGGTAGCCCCTTAAATTATATATAGGGTATTATGTCAAATATTTTGTGATATCCATAAGATTGAAAAAGTAGCCCCCTAAAATTAAAAAATCATTCCTGCATTGTGCCAAATGTATCTAAGATGGGAACGAAGCAGTGAAAAAAATACACGGGGGCTCGGGGGTAATTCGCCCCCGAAATGCCCAGAAGAGCCCCCGAAAATTAAAAAAGAGCCCCGAAAATTTGCATTGAGTTTAATGCAACAAAATATTGTGTCATTTTCATGCAGGCATGCAAGCTTGAAAAGAAGCCCCCCAAAAATAAATGTATTTTTTCCCCCCTGGAACGAAGTCAAAGATCTAGTGGAAATGCACAGGGGCTCAGGATGATTTTACCCTCTTGAAATGACTAAAACATCCCCAGAATGTTGGGTATCGTGTGGTCGGACTCATTTGGGAGGAAAGGAGGGGGGCACACCTTTAATATGTATTTGTCTATTTGTTCAAAGTTTTCCCCTTTATGCTTTTTATTGTTTTTTGTCAAATTATTAGACAGCAGGTGCCCCCCCCCCCCCTCCCAAAGCTATGCCACTACTACAGTAGAATGTGACAAAGAGGCCAGCCAATTGTCAATATTCATTATAGATCAAGAACACAGTGCCATTTAGGATCCAAGACTGTAATCTTTCAAAATAAGTCATTTATTTGCCAAATAAGGGGCAAACTATATAATTTTCAGTGAAGCAAATAAAATAGGCTTCCCTCGGAACCAGGGAAAAGTCAGCTCCGTCTCTGGGAAAACTTGGTTCCCGTAGTGAAGGGGATACTAGTACATTCTTACCTAGCGTTTGATCACAGAAGTCTCAAATGGCTTCATTATTGGCTTTAGCTGAGCTACCATGATGGGCCCCATTAGCATTAATTATCAAGGAATAAATTCTTGCCAAGCTTGGTTACTACACCGTGAACTACATGTACATGTAGGTTGAGAGCAGCAATGTGGATAAAGTGTCTTGCTGAAGGGCACACATGCCACGGTTGGGAATCGAACCCACAACCCTTGTATTGAAAGATGGAGGCCCAAACAAATACTGTAAACGTGGTAATGTTCTCAGTGCATTAATTTGTTTGCGGATTTCGCGCTGAAGTCAGCGTCCGCGAATATTAAAAGCCGCGAATATAAATGTGCGATTTGCAATGCGTGTGAACACTTGCTCGGCTGCGAAATTAAAAAGCCGCGAGTGTGTTTTTGTGTGGCTCAGCGCGAAAATAACAACGTTTACAGTATACTGTACCATGACATTTAACAATCCTCTACACCAACTTTTTTTCTAATTGCCTATTTGGGCAAGTAACACCATGTTAAAAAAAATCTCTTGCCTAAAAAAAACCAATGGGAAACAAATGTGCTTTAAAAATATCTGACACATTTCTAGATGTGATTTACATAATAAAGAGTTACAATTTTCACTTGAAGTTGGAACAGAAATGTCAGTTGCCCGATCGGGCAATCAAACTAGACCATTTATGAAATCGTACTTGCTCTGCATCAATTCTTACTGCCCAAGGCAAGGGGGCAAGTGTTAGTGTAAAACCATGAATAAAAGGTAACATACATAAATGCCATCCTAGAATGCAGGGTTACTGACATGTTTAAAAGAGGTAAACAAATTACCCAGTGATGATTTATTATGTATTTCATCTATCCTTTACTCCTAAACCAGAGCTGCCAACCTCTAGAACATGAAATCAGTACTCTCAAGGCTCAAAATCAGTAATTTGGGGAAGAAATCAGTAATTTCCTACGCGGCTCTATGAACTATAAGTTTAGTGAAACGGTTATACGACGGTTAACCGACCGTCATCGGCAAAAAAGTTTAGCCGAACGGGTAACCGAACAAAAAAATATGTAGAAATGGTTGTTGTATATGGTCACAGACATCCGAAGGCTTTCATCTTGACAATGGTTTGTAGACTAACGACTAACATGGCACTGCCCTGCTGATTCCAATTGAAAAAAAGGGACAGATATCGGATATATCCGGGGGGGAAAAAAAAGAAGAAAAAAAACACCCCATAATTTTTAAGCGGCATTCCGTACTCCCGTAATGGTTGTCAATTTCCGTACCAATTACGGAAAATCCGTACTAGTTGGCAGCTCTGCTAAACCCGTTCCCTACTTGATTTTGCATTTCCCCATGAATACACAAGACTCATCGGGTTCCTGTAGGCAACGTGTAAATATACAACTAACGAATGGGCTTCTTGTGATAGTCAAATCTATTACCGAGGTGGGCTCGAAATGACTATTACCCGAAGCGTAGCTGAGGGTAATAGTCATTTTGAGCCCACTGAGGTAATAGATTGCCTATCACAATCAAGCACATTAGTTAGTTGTTTTATATCACTAATCAATATCACGGGTTGCGTTCATAAATACACAAAATAAGTGAAAATCTCTTCAATATTTCATAAAATCGCTTGTAAATTTTGACATAAAAATCGCATAAACATTGATGACGCCAGTATGAGCCTCCAGAACCATGGCGCATCTTATACGCTTAATGTCATTGTTTATTTTGCCCATACAATAACAAAGGCGCAAAACTGAGTGCGCACCAACGCGCTGGCAGTTGCGCACATACGCGATGAATGCGTACTAGCGCGCCCACGGATGTGCTTATTGGCTGTCTTGGCGTTCTTCTACCTGTGACCTAGATTAGTGCTAGTTTTTACTAACAAGGGCAATCACGTGACTAGAACGTGTGCGCCATAGAGTACTGCACAAATTTGATCGCGTGTGCATTTTGCTAAAACACATGATCTATGGGACAAGCGCGTAACACACTTTTAGTGTTAGTTTTTACTGACAAGCCCAGTCACGTGATTGTGCATGATGTCCAAAACTATCTGTGACAATATCTTGTTTATGAGACTTACACTGTACTGCCTATTCAGCGAGAGGGCGACCAATATCGTATGTCAAATTCAATGGTAAAACGATTGTATGAGGGATATAATAAATAATAGTAAACAAAAATGTCTTGCCAGTGTAATCACATCTAGAACACAGTGCCCTAGCTCTCATGAGTTTAAGTTTCCAACAAATGTAGAAATCCTTTTAGAAAAGGTTGAGCGCAGCTGCCAATATGGCCAAGGTCACTGATATGTGTAGGAGGTGAAAATTCTTAACACTTAGTAACATTTTTATAATCATCACTTTCGACAGCTTTGTTTAATAATGAAATATAAATGATTTGCTAGCCAATTTGATGTACTCAGACCTTTACTCAACCTTTAAAAGGCCAGGATTTATTTGAGGTCTTCGTAAATTATTGTCCCTCCTAAGATCTCAGCTGTGACATACCAGATCAAATTTTGTTTTTACATCGAATTGGTTTTCATAGAACTATATTCTTTAGACCAGCTGGAATAATAAAACACCAACAACATTTGGAAGAGCCAGCTCATTCCTAATGCTGTCATTTTTTTGATGATTTCTCATGTATTGCTTTGTGTTTTAATGTATTTTTATTGTTTTTATTGTTCTATTTTCTTTCTAACTATCATTCAACAATGACAAGCCCTAAAACAAGCATTATTAATGAAAACACAACCAAATTAACAAAGTTTATCTTATTTTTTGTCTGTATAGGTACTAAGCCCCAAAACAAGCACTAACAATGAAAACACGTCAACCAAATGATGAAGTTTTATTTGATTTGTTTGTCTGTAGGTACTAAATGGTACAGCTGCCAATTTAGCCAGGGATGCCAACTGGCATGATTGACATTAAAGGTATCCAGTAACATTGTCAAAATCCTCAAAACTTACTTGGAACTCTAGCAGTTTCACATACATGTACCTTGTGTCCATATTACCAAGAGAAGCATGGAACAGGTTTTGTTTGTTTTTAATGTCCCTTTCGTTAACAAAATATTTACGATTGAAGTGTTTGGATTTGTAATTATCCACTGGAAAGTTATAACTTTTTACAAAAGTCAGTGCAATGAGTTAGCGAATATATTATCACTTTGTATTTTTTGCTCATTACTCGGCCATAAAACATCCATTTAACGTCAAAATTTCACACATTATGGACATAACATATCACAAAAGTAGACAATTTATCAACCATTCATCGCTTTTTGCACATGTCAAGAAAGTTACTGGATCCCTTTAAAGTTTATCCTGCCGATTTAAACTAGATCTAGAACATAGCGAGTCTTTGGGATTAATAATTTTTTTCTAGAAATCTAGGAAACCTTGAAACCAAGGTTATACATTCGCCACTGGGATCAATCTTAAAAACATTTATTAAAAACACAAGGGGATTTTGACTGCAGAATGCCCCAGGACAAGCGACATGTGTAGGAGCTACATATAGGTGAAAGAGCTATGACACACTGATAATTCATGACCTATAATATACCTTTTCTGTAATTTAACCAATTTTAATCTCTAGGCTTTTACAAACCAATTTATTAAACCTGTTCCCTACTAGATTTCGAAATCCCCATAGAGTTAAAGGGATAGTTGAGTTTTGGTATAGAGGGCGCTACACAAAATTTTGTTTTTTTGTGAGATAATGAAAAACTGAGTTTCAAATTCGAAAGAGCATACAATTTTAATGACAGAATAAACTTGATTTGATAAAAATCGGTTCAGAAACGGCTAGAATATCCATAAACATGACCATTTGTAATAATTGTGGGGCCCCACAATTATTCGATAATTTTGAACCAGCCGTTAACAAAATTTCAAAAATGCTTCCTCTTTTCAAAAATTTACAAAAGAGGTTTTTTAAATAGTTGTTGATTATCTCTCTATCCAATTACTATTTCAACAAAACATCACATGCACAATATTTTATTTAAAATGGTTAAAACCGATGAGTGTTTTATAGAGAGCGCCCTCTTGAGTTTTAACGGCTCTTTTTTTAATGATAACGGGCTTTTTTACTTAGTCATTTGTAATTTGTTATCCCTTTCGAGCATGGTGGAGTTATAACTATTAGTTTGTATAAATGTAATGGTGCAGGTTTTGGTTACTAAAATTCAGTTTTACCAAAACTCAACTATCCCTTTAATACATGGTGCCCGTAGGAAATGGGCTAATAGCATTTACAGTATAATGACTTTTGCGGTCTGATTTTTCTAAGAACATCCAAAAAATAAAAGAAATACACAAGTTCATGTTCTTTCCAAGAAATTGTTCCAGTGGGGGAAAATATTTACAGATGCTCAGTGCGATTTAACGTCTCAAAATGTCAAATAGAACCCCAGGAAGCCATTAAGGGGGACCACCACCACGCAGAGAACAACGCAGGGTTATATGTTTTGGTACCTTTGTTTCATGTTAAATAGATGTCCAACACCTTGCAAAAGGTTGTGTTATTCATAAACAATGCAATTATCATCAAAACTCACGGAACCAACTGGGCTGATGGTTCCATAAGCGCCAAAACGTTTGCAAGTGCGCCAATTCCATACCCGCGTACGTTTGGAGACCATAGAAGCTTGGTAGACACGTTCGTCCTACACAATGGACTCGTCACTTGTTTCAGCCAAATATGGATGTTCTTCAGCAAGTCCATGCAAGCAATTAAAAAACACATTTACATAGTATAAAACAATATATACATTTTAGACGTAGCAACAAACAATATAACAAGTATCGTTAATAATATCGCTAATGATATTCGTTTGTCTCGCAATGTATGGTCAACAAGGAATCTAAAGATCACGACGTTTCATGCGCCGCTGCAACACTTCATCAGGTGATACAAATATGCTGTAAGCAAGGGTATTTATACCCTACGGCAGGCGCAGTGGGCTTTTCCTGCTTGAGCGAGAAAGCTCAAAGTATTAATACAAATTAAAGTATTAATACAAAATTCAAAGTTCAAAAAAAAAAAATAGGAAGAACCATTACCCATTTGAAATTATTTGTAAATTGAATTTACTTAATTAGTTATTATGTTTTAAGGTGCCCCGCTTACAAGCTACAGTATGCTTTCAAGGGGCACCTCAACCATTTGTTGATTTTCTTGTATTTTATAAATGTATTTTGATATTTGGTTGAAATAAATAAAATGACATGAAATGAAATATAATATAATAAAGAGCCCACAGTAAATCTTTCATTGAGTATGCCAAGCTATGCTTTCAAGGGGCACCTCAACCATTTGTTGATTTTCTTGTATTTCATATCTTTTGATATTTGGTTGAAATAAATTAAATGAAATATGATAAAGAGACCCCTGGCCAGTAAATCTTTCATTGAGTATGCCACTCCTCTGTCTAGACAGAGCAGATGTTTTGAGGGGGTGTGTATTTGTATGAACCCTTTCCCTCCTGGGCATTGCCATTCCCAAAGACTTTATACATTGGTATTTATACAGGTTCACCTGTTACTAATCCGTTAACTCTTTCCTTGCCAGTGGCAGTTTATATCCCTCCTGTGCCAAGGTAATTGTGTGTCATTGTGCTGCTTTCTTTTAAGTGAAAAAATAAGCAAAGGGACTTAGTAACATTGTCCAAATCCTCAAAATCCAATTGGAATTCAAGTAGTTCCCTCATACCTTGTTGTATTCATATTAACAATAAAATCATGGGACAGGTTTGGGTTTTTTTAATTTCCATTTCGTTAAAATGATATTTCTGATTGAAGCGTTCAGATGTTAAATTATCCACTGGACCACAAAAAACGCGTATAAAATGAGTGCAATGAGTTAGTGAATATCACTTTACATTTTTGCTCATTACTCGGCCATATAAGGTCCATTTAACTTGAAATGTTCACACAACACCCAGTGGGCATATCAGATAACAACAATATACATTGTATCAACCACTCATCACTTTTTGAACATGTCAACAAAGTTACTAGATCCCTAAAAAATAGTGCAAATTTGTAAATCAGATGCACAGTGCCATCTTGCAAACACCCTGTGAAGAGTACCTAGTACACAATGGTTCAGTGCTATGCAGTCGCACAAACTAGACTAGTTTAAAATGGCGATCCGCGTTAAATGACTTTTGGGGTCTGATGTTCCTAAGAAAATACAATAAAACAAAACGCAATACACAAGAAATTGTTTCAGCCGGGGGAAAAAACCCCCCCGGTGGAGTATTCTGAAAATTGTCTTATCTTTTGTATTATCTTTGGTCATAAGTCCATAAGATAATACAGCGCTAAAATTGTCATAATTGGTATTCTGAAAATTGTCTTAAGGGTATCTTTTTTTTCTCTGACCACGCCCATTAATGCCGAGTTAAACCAATCAAAATTGTTGTTACAAAATGTTAATCTGCCCCCTCAGCCAATCAAAGTGGGTTAAATTGCATATGCGTCGCATGTTCTTTAAATACGCGCATCTAACTAGCTTCGCGCACACATGCGATTTTCAATCAACGTTCAATAAATTTATATTTTTTGGTCAAAGAGTAATTTTGTAAGAATAGGATTTTCATATGGTTAGATTTTCAATGGAATTTTCTCCCCCTCACTCTTATTTTCTAACTTTTTCTCACATACACACACTCACGCACACAACAAACATGTGGAGCTCTTCAAAATCTCAAATAAATGTCTTAAAATATACTTTTTAACAAGATATAACAAAAAGAAAAGACAGCCCCATAGCTGTCTCAGCATATGAGTAAAATTTATGATAAATTTATGATGAGATAAAAGAAAAGACAGTTTTCATAATAAGTATTTTTGACAAATAAGACACCTCTGCTTGCGCAAACACGCTTATCGATTGCGTGGCAAGGTGCGCCAGCTGATAGAGGTTAACAAACTTTCAAAGATAATACAAAAATTTATGAGAGTTTTCAGATTATGTATTTTGTCTTAAGCCTAAGATAATACAGTTTTCGAGAAAAGACAATTTTCAGAATACACCCCCTGTGCTTCCCCATGCTTGGCAATCTTTAAAGCTGAGAATCGTGTCTTGCCCTCAATAGTTTTCTATAAAATAGATGGTGCATTAGATGTGCTGGGCAAGTAACTAAAGTAAGCAAGTACAGTATGCATCAAAAGAAACTTTCCACCCTCAAAGTTTGTAAGTTAATGTGAATCAATAGAGATCGATCGAAACCTCTTCTTTCTGCAGTCATTTGGAAAGTTTCTTTAGTTATGTATTTTAAGTACTTAAAAAATTAGAGTGTGTAGATTTAATAGGCCCAACCTTTCAAAAAATTAGCAAAGAAAAGGACTACTAGGAAGAACAACCTTTCATAAGGAGTTACTTAGCACTGTGTGCACCTACGAGGTTGCCTAGCTGGAATGCTTCCCAGGGAGTGGACAGTGTGCACTTTGTGTGCTGGATTGAGTGCAGTATGTATCCGATGACTGGCGGGTAATAATAGTGATGCACTGCGAGCGTCGAAAGACAGAACGTGCGCTATATAAGTAGCCACCATTATTATTATCATTATTATAAGGCCTTGTGGCTCAATGGTTAGAGCACCGGTTTAGCAATTCAGAGGTCTTGGATTCAATTCCCAGCAGAGACAGCCAATATTGCCTTTGCTCACTTTTCAATTATATTATATATTTCTAATCAGTTTCCTCAATGTTTGAATTAAATCATGATAACTTTGAATTTAATAATGCCAGTTGCAATTCAGCATACATGTATGTGCCAATCAGGGTGAAAAGAACGCCAACGAATACCGAGATCTGGGGGGGGGGGGGTGTTTCACAAAGATCCAAAGTCGAACTTAACACTAAGTTGGACTTAAAAATTATGGAAAGCCATTAGTTTCTTTGTAAAATTGTTAAACAAATTCTTTAAACAGGCATACAATTTGGATAAAAATCATACTAACATTTTCTTCAATCGAAGAGACTTCAAGTTATTGATGTGAAGTTTCAAATATTCGCATTTGGGCTCTTGAATATGTTTCATTCCGAAGCTACAAATGGCTTTCCATGATAGTTAGGTCCAACTTAGAGTCAAGTTCAACTTAGGAGATCTTTGTGAAACAGTCCCCAGGACTCTAAGCAGTGATTCAGAGAGGGTTAACGATGCTCTGTAAGTACATCATGAAAATACCATTAATTTACAGCAATCTACAGCTGGGACAGGGTGAAATCTCCAGTGACCCATTACACTTTATAGAGGCAATGATATTTCATATATATGACCAAGGAATGTTCTTTCTTTAAAAAACAAACGATAAATTGATACAAATTTAGAGGGGCATGATGTTTTATATGACCATTCAATGTCCCTCTTTAAACAGACGATAAGTCACTACCACCAACAAAAGGTTCTGAGAAACAAATAAATAAATAAATAAATAAAAGGTTCTCAGAAAAAGACACCCTAGAGTGGCTGGGTAGGAGTACATTGTACCTTGCCCTTTTTTTAATGTTTGGAGATATACAACCATACACATGCTTTCGTTAGAGCATTTTTGTTTGTTTTTCCAAAAGATGATAAATGTTGCACTGCTGAAGTTGATAAAAAAAAAATCTACAAAATAAATCAACTGAAAGATGAAAATAGATAATTTAAGATTATAGTACCCAGCAGACCTTTTGGTCTGCCCCCCCCCCCCCCCAAAAAAAAAAAATGAAAGAGGCAAAAGAATGGTTTTGAGAAGGAGGAAGGAGGTGGAGGAGGAAGAGGAGGAGTGGAAAAGGAGGAGGAGGAGGAGAAGGAGGAAGAGAAGGAGAAAGAGGAGAAGGAAGAGGACGGGGAAGAGGAGGCGGAGGAGGAAGGGGAAGAGGAGGGGGAGGAGGAAGGGGAAGAGGAGGGGGAGGAGGAAGAGGGAGGAGGAAGAGGAAGGAGGAGAAGGAGGAGTAGGAGGAAGAGGACGAGGAAGAGGGGAGAAGTAGAAGGAGGAGAATAAGGAAAGGGAGGAGGAGGAGAATAAGGAAAGGGAGGAGGAGGAGAATAAGGAAAGGGAGGAGGAGAGGAGGAAAATAAGAAGGAAAAGGAGGAGAGGATGAGGAAGCAGAAGAGAAGAGGATGAGGAGGAGAAGGAGGAAAAGGAAGAGAAGGAGAGGGATATGATGAGGAGAAGAGCAAGAGGAAGAGGGAGAAGATAAACAAGAAGAATTACCTGCAATATCAGTCTGGTGTCTTCTGTAGTATCCTGCCTTGATTGCAGCAATCTTGTGTTCCAAATTACTCTTTTCTGAAATGCAGAAATATTGAAATATATAATAGTTTTACCTGTTAAGGGGTCCTTAAACTACAAGTCAATGCAAAGTGAATGTCATAACAATCAAATAGTCATATTTATTGTATTTAGTGCCACATGGAGTCCCAGATTTTAACATTTGTGTATTAAAGTGATCCATTAACGTTGCGAAAATTCAACCAAAATCACTTGGATCTTTCACACTTCTCTTGTATCTTGTTGTTTGGCTCATGGTAACAAAAGAGTGAAATGGGTTTTGATTATTCAAATGTCTTCCTTATTATGGAGATATTCAAGATTGAATTTAAAAGCATCTGTTGGAGACTATAAATCCTCCATAGTATCTGAATTTGGATACTTCGCGCGAATGATCAAGATAAAATCAGACATCGATTTTACTCTTTCTTCACTAGGTAGACATTATTCCTTTTCTATGAAAATCTAACCCATCATTTGATTTGAATTTGAATTTATTTCTATATTTCACAAATAATTGTTACGAACAAGTAAATGTACAAACAAACAATATATTCATAAACAAAATACAATATAAAATACACAGAAGACTAATATACAATAAATATAACATAATCAATCATTTGTTTGTAATAAACATAACGTAAACAAGTTTGAAATTGATCCGTCAACCAGTTATTGAGATATCGCGAGAACGAGGCATTTTTGCATATATATTGAGTCCTGTGACCTTGACCTTTGACCTCATGACCCCTAAAATCTAATCAGATCATTGTCACCCCAATATGTACACTCATACCAAGTTTGAAATTGATCCGTCAACTGGTTCTTGAAATATCGCGAGAACGAAAACGGGATGGACGTACGGACGGACGTACGGACGTACGGACGGACGGACAACCCGAAAACATAATGCCTCCGGCCACTTCGTTGGCGGAGGCATAAAAAAGGGGGAACCAAAAAGAAGCAAAGCTTCTCAAGAATATTCCAATGATATTGGTACATTATATGATTGAAGTCTCAAATATCACTTTTGTGAAAAATATAAAGTTAAAGGGGAAGTTTCCCCACCATCTATTTACTTTTTTATAAAGTTCTCTACACATTAAAAGAGAATTTCATGTAAATAAGTCCAACACTGGCCCTCTGGGCAAGGGAGGAGCATCATTCAAAGTCACTCGCTGTACGGGCTAATCCCATTCATCGCGTACAGCATGGAGGCTGCCATTGATGTTTATGAAACTCGGATTTGGAATTGTTCGTTGTAAAATGTGGCGTCAAACATGAGCAACTCTTTTTGTTGGCTCATGTTTTGCCTATTGTTTGTGCATAAACCCTGCAAGCTGCTAGAGCTACATGTATTAACAAAAAGAGGCCGAGTTTGGTTTGTTCGGGTTTGACGTAACATTTTAGCGCGATCAATTCAAAATCTGGGTATCAAAAACATCAATGGCAGCCTCCATGCTGTACGCGATGAATGGGATTAGCCCATACAGCGAGAGACATCGAATGATGCCCCTCCTTTGTTCAGAGGGCAAACGTTGGGCATATTTGCATGAAAGTATGTTTTAATGTGTAGAGAACAAAATCAAAAGTAAATAGATGGTGGGGAAACTTCTCCTTTAATGGATCACTTTAATCATTTGTGACCGTCTATAGCAAAACCTGGCACTTGTCGGTAAAAATCAAAATGTAGATTTTCATACCATTGGAAAGGCCTCATCACAAGCTTTCTGACGCTTTGTTCCAACAAATTGGTCAATAATTGGCGAATATATGATCGTTTCAATTTTACAATCATAAGACTTTTACACACATTGTGTGAACTTAAAATGCCCATTTCTTCAAAACATGAATTACCGACAAGTGCCGGGTTTTGCTATAGCCGGTCACATTTATAATGCTCACCTAACATGAGTTTGTCCCTCTGCATAGTGCCAAGCTCCCCTGTCAGAGAGCCAATCAGGTCCTTCTGTGAACTGACCTGAAACCAAATGGAGAAAGCGCCTTATTATAATTATTCTTAAATTTACTTCACAGGCTTTATATATACATTTAAAGTGGGTAAGCATTCTTATGCAAAGTTATACACTTATCAATTGTATGACGCACCTCATGACCCCCGGGAAAGGTGCGTCATGGATGCGTCATGTACTCCCATATTGATGATGCACAGTACTGTCATGGAAGCAAAAGGTCAGTCACAACACTGACCCATGTGTGCGTCATAGTCAGTCACTTTACCATGAGTGCATCACAAGGTTCGTCAATAGGACCGTCATGTAATTTGGCGAGGTTTCTTTCCGGTTCGCAAAATGACGTGCGTCATGGGTCGGTCATTTTCATGAAATGGTGCGTCACAATTTTGACTCAAATATGCGTCAATGTTTCCTAATGGTGAGTCACTTTTTCTGACGGAGGGTGCATCATGGTTCATAAAAGGGTGACGCACATCGGTACAATGACACACCTTTCCCGGGGGTCAAGAGGTGCGTCATACAAATGACACCTGCATTATATCCATCAACCTCAGAGGAAACTAACAATAAGTACATGGGTGAATGAGGAACAGATATCAAACCCGAGAACTACAGATTGCTAGACCGATGCTCTAACTATTGAGCTACAAGGCCCTATTGTACCACCATTATTAGCACCTTCATCAATAGAGCCATGCATGCATGTGTTCTCAATGGATAGAGGACTTTAAGCACCGGTCTAGCATTCCGGAATCATCGGGTTCAATTGCTGGTGAAGCTCAATCATTTCTCCCTCATTTTTCATTTAAACTTTTCCTTACCAATGCACGCAGAGAGATGATTTCATGTCTGAACTTCATGATGCAGGCCACCTGACCATCGTACGCCTCCCTGCTTTGCGGGGTCCACTTCTGCAGTTCTAGTTGCGGCATCCCTACAAATGCTTTTAAAGCCTTACACAAGTTTTCTTGTTACTGTATATCAATAAAAACTCACCAATGCATGCAAAGAGAGGATCTCATGTCTGGACCTCATGATACCAGGTCACCTGACCCCATGATACAGGCAGGTCAACTGACCCTGGAAATAAAAGCCTCCCTGCTTTGCTCAGTCCACTTCTTCAGTTCCAAATAAGTGCAACCATCAATAGAGCTTTGTGGCTCAATGGTTAGAGAACTTTAAGCACTGGTCTAGCAATCCAGAGGTTTCAGGGTTTCTTTGCTCATTTTGTTGTTTTCATTCAAACTCACCAATGCTCGCAGAGAGATGATGTCTGAACTTCATGATGCAGGCCACCTGCCCGTGGTACGCCTCCCTGCTTCGCTCTGCTCATTTCTTCAGTTCCATTATAAGTGAAATATAATATATAGGGGAAATTTCTTTGCTTATTTTTCATTTTTTGTTTTTAAAAAACTCACCAATGCTCGCAGAGAGATGACCTCATGTCTGAACTTCATGATGCAGGCCACCTGACCCTGATAGGCCTCCCGGCTTCGCTCGGTCCACTTCTGCAGTTCCAGCTCCATGGCTTTCAGGTCAAGGGACATGTCCGAGTCCTGCAGAATAGTTTGACCTTCACACAAAGGAGGGAGAGAGAGACGGGGAGAGAAATGTTGTCAACTTTCCATATGATTAAACATTTTGGGTGGGTTGCACGATATTAGCTTTGAGGTGTATAATATAAGCACTTTGAAATTGTCATGATCATTCACACATTTGCTCTCTTTACATCTTGGTTAACAGCAGAATATATCAATAGACTTTATGGCAGAAGAACCCATGTAAAGATGGTCAAACGAACAAAATTCAAAACTTAAACAAACAAAAATAGAGGCCCCAAAAAATACACATATTCATTACCACAGGGCTGCCATGTATAAGCTGTATTTCTGCAAAGAAAATTAGTCCCATATTTCATGATGCAGGGCTTACAGAACTTTTTAAAGGTATGAATTTAAGACAATAATCTAAATTATACATACCTACAAATGGGGGAATGAAACACATGAGGGTACAGTTGGTCCAGTTGTCTGCCAGATCAGAGTACTTGCTGTTGAGAACAATATCGTCGCTGAAACCGTGAAGCGCAAAGAAGTCCACAGCGGAATGATCTGCGTACACCACAAGCGAGTCGTGCGCACCAACGATGCTCACATCTTTCATTTGCTGTAGATAGTTGAAAACAATTATAATAATAGTGATAATTTTCATGTGCACATCTGTCAGCAAACGCACACACATTTATCATTATTAATAAATACTGTGATAACCAAAATTGACACGGAAGATACTGTATTCGTTTTGCTAGGTAGATAATTGGAAAAAAATATCCATCCATCCATCCATTTAACCATTCACCAACCACTCTATCCATCCGTCCATCCAGATCTTCTATCTTTCATTACTAGGAGATTGCTGACTCAAGAAGGTATCTGCCAATGGTATCTGTTGTATCCATCCATCCATCCATCCATCCATCCATCCATCCATCCATCCATCCATCCATCCATCCATCCATCCATCCATCCATCCATCCATCCATCCATCCATCCATCCATCCATCCATCCATCCATCCATCCATCCATCCATCCATCCATCCATCCATCCATCCATCCATCCATCTATCCATCCATTGATCAATCCATCCCAAACTTCTGTATTTCCTTTGCTTACCCTCAGAAGATATCTGCCAATTCCACTCTTCCTACACCTCTTCCTCACGGCTACCAGGTCAATCTGGACAATCTTCTCTCCAGGCCGACTGAAATGAAAGTAAGACCAAGGGTGAAAATAACAAACAAGGCATCTCAATGAATCTTGAAACATACAAAATACATAATTTTGTATTTATGCTAATATGTGAAATGAAAACAATTACACAACAATAATGTTAGAAAATTACAAATATTTATATTCAGAATCCGATAATCTCACAAATAAAATTAAATAATATTGATATTTTTAATCTTAAAAACTTCTAACAATAATTCAAGCAGTGTAAGGCTGAATAATAAAATACAAGCCACATAAAATGACGAACATGAATTGTCTTTTTTCTTTTCCAATCTTTGCAAGAGTGGCAATATAACAGTAAGACTATACAATAGCAACCTTAATGGAGATAAAACAATGTGATTGATTAATTATCATTGTTGTAAATAAATAAAATCCTTTTATCATTTCATGATTACTTCATCATAAAGAGCTTACATATGTGACTTTTCCCACGTTGCGCATGCTACGATCCTTGATTCAATTCCGATGGTGGCCTCAAGACTTTCTTGAGAAGCATTGGAACCCAATTCATCTTGCCGTTCTCTCCTCTGCTTGACGAGCTTCAAGAATTCATTGATGCCCTTTGAGAAATCTTCATCCTCATCCTCATCCTCACTGCAAAGAATAGTTAAGGGGAAACAATAAGTTATGTAACATTACAATAAACATCAAACAGCATATATATTTAAAACACATTTTCATAAATTTTACCATCATTCATCATGCATCCACTAAATAACAGTACAAAATTGTTTTTCTTCAATGACTTTACACTGACCAAAATTTGGCAATTTTTCTCAAAAATAGCTTGCCCCAAATTATCACTTGCCCAAATTTAGGGACATGGGAAAAGAGCTCACTATCAAAAAGAGAAAACGGTCAATGCCTACCTCTCTTCTTCATCACTATCCGAGTCACTGAAGACGTCTGCAAACACCTTCCTCGCATCTTCCTCCTCCAACACATCCTCCTCATCCACACCATCCTCCACACCATCCTTTACTCCATCCTCATCACCATGACGACCTTGCATAGCATCCCCCGAGGTATCCTCATCACCGTGGCAACCTTTTGCCGAGTCCCCCTCCCCACCCTTGGGTTCACCATCAAGCAACTTCAGGAGGGGAATCCTCTCTGTATCTATGTGAGAGCTAACATTGTTCTGCTCTGCAGATGCTGATTGGCAGAACGGTTGTTTCGATGGAGCTGCATTCTCCTCCTCTGTTACAACATCCTTATCCTCCCCATTTCCCGTCTGTTGGGAGGACTTTGGAGGAGGAATGGAGGAGTCCCCATTCTGTCCAGGAGTGCAGAACTGTTGCTTTGAGGAAGCTGCATTATCTTCCTCCTCCTCTTTTCCCGTCTGTGGGGAGGACTTCGGAGGGGGGATGGTAGAGTCCCCATTCACTTCAGGAATGCCATTGTTCAAATGTTCCGCATCTTCCTCACTCTGTTTCTTGATTATCGACTCCTCCTTCCTCTTCAACCTTGAATGCAAATCCCTTGCAACATCTGAAAGAATATCAATGAACAAAAATTAATGCAATGATTAACTAGTAGGCCTACTGGATGTTTTAAAAATATATCTACTGCAAATCTCTTGCAACATCTACAAGAATTTAACTTACGATAATTATGCAATTCATAATACTGGATGTTTGGAACCATTTGAAAGAGCTCTGTTGTTGATTGAAATACAGGCAAGTTTTTATAAAATGGTTACATCAGTTAATAATCAATGGTGTTTTTTTAATAGTACACTTCTATACATAAATTCATTATGAATGCATGTATTCATGTGTTGTACATGTACATCAGACATAAAGTTAAATTATTAACAGAATAATTGCTAGTACCATGCTAACAATAAGAAAGGAAAGGGAAAGACTGAGAAAGTCAAGATCTATATGATAGCTTACCTTTTGTTCCAGACCACACAGTTATTATTCATGAAATGAATGCATGTGTTGTACATTTAAACAAATTAAATAGCAGTACTTACTAATATGCTTACAATTAGAAAAGAAATTACCTTTTGTATTCCTGACCAAAATAAGTGTTTTGGCTCCTTTCCCAGTTACTGTTGCATAGAGGACCTGTGGTGTTATGTCGGGCAAGCAGGTATCGTACAGCCCAACAACTGTGTGCAGGAGTTCTGTATTACTCACCTGGAGGAAATAATGACATAACAGATGTTCACTGGTAAAATAAGGTGATCCATGACCATTTAGAATGATTATAAATCATGATTTGGGTTTTGATTTTTTAAATGTCTCCCTTATTATGGAGATCTTGGCCAAAGAATGCACCACGTCCACACAATTTGGCAGACATAAATAGCTTGTAACATAAATGTACAAGATTGCAATGATCATTAGATTCATTTTAAATAATCATGTCATCTAATACTTACTTATTAGAAATCTATGCTGAAGTCATTAAATTAAAGGGATAGTTGAGTTTTGGTCAAACTGTATTTAACTTAAGTATCCAAAACCTGCATACAAAGTTATAGAACAACTCCACCATGCTCACAAGGTATACACAATTACAAACGACTAAGTAAACACCTGGTTAGCATTTAAAAAGAGCCGTTACAACTCAAGGGGGCGCTCTCTAAAAACTCATTGGTTTGTGTTTTGTTGAAATAATGATTAAAATAGAGATATCATCAACAACTATTTAAAAACTTCTTGAATTTTTTTTAAAGAAGTGTATTTAAGCATTTTAAATGTATTTTTGTTTTAAGTCAAGATATATCGTCTGGCCAGACGATATCATAAATAAAATATTTTGAAAGAAAATGTTACAACTATGAGAGCATTCGAAAGGGAATGATTCTCATTTCACATGTTTTATTCAATGAACTTTCAAATGGAATTAAAAACTAACCAATTTGGTGTCAAGGGGCATTTCGGGAAGTACCAATACTCGAGTGTACCTTTAAGCTTATAAATCACTAATTGGCATTCTCTACCAAGACGTGCCAAGAGCATCCATCCTTTTTGTCATGCCATAGAGGCATGTTTTGGTAGAGAATGCCCACCGATTTATGTAATATTCTTTTAAGCTTGGCTTTAAGTCTTGATTACCAACTTTCCAACATTGAAAGTTATAAAAGCCAAACATGTCCTAGTTAAAGGGACTTGGTAACATTGTCCACATCCTCAAAATACAATTATTGGAATTCTAGCGGTTCCCTCATACCTTGTTGTATTCGTATTAACAATAAAAGCATGGGACAGGTTTCGGTTTTTCAAATTTCCCTTTTGTTAAAAAGATATTTACGATTGAAGTGTTCAGATGTTAAATTATCCACTGGACTGCGAAAACCTTGTACAAAGTGAGTGCACTGATGAATACCACTTTGCATTTTTGCTCATTACTCAGGCATATAACGTTCATTTAACTTGAAATTTTCACACAACACCCAGTGTACATAACCCTAACAATATACATTGCATCAACCACTCATCACTTTTTGCACATGTCAACAATGTTACTAGATCCCTTTAACAATGAAAAAAAATACACGGGACTTGGGGTGAATTTGCCCCCGAAATGCCCAAAAGAGCCCCCGAAAATTAAGAGAGCACCTGAAATTTGCATTGAGTTCAATGCAACAACATTTTGGAGTGTAATTTTCATGCGGGCAAGCTTGAAAAGTAGCCCCCGAAAAATAAATTGTATTTTTTCCCTATATATTTAATTTTCTTCAAATTTTACTAATATTTGTTACCATTCTCCAACCATTATTTAACCTGCAAGCCTCCACACTAACTTTTTTCTGTACTGGCCCATTCGGACAAGTAAAATCACAATTGTTGACATTTTGCTTGCCCTAATATAAAATTTACTTGCCCAATATAACATTTACTTGCACTCTTACTTCTAGCTGAGATTTAAACACATGAAATTACATTGTTCTCTCATAGTTTAACAATGATTTAGTTGCCCGATTGGGCAAGCAAACTATACCATTTATGAAATTCTACTTGCCCGACATCAATTTTTAATTGCCCCGGGCAAGCGTGCAAGAGCTAGTGTCGAGCCCTGAAGTTGAACCTGATTAGAATAAACTTCAATTTGTTAACGACTGTACGTACGCGTACAGAGGATTTATCTAGTTATAATAGTGTGCATCCCAAACCATTGTATAAAACCATCAAAAATTATAATTTTGACAAATATATTCCATCCAGACAGATCGACTATTGAAGGACAATAATAGTCATAATAAAGCAGTCCAGCTTTAGCGATAAATCAACAAATCTATCGTTTTCATGGCCTCTTTTCCATTTAATTGCAGTCTTTTACTCTGAGAATGGCCAACAGTGAAACAAACCTGCAATTAAATGTAAAAGAGGCCATGAAAATGATAGATTTGGTGATCTACTTCAGTGAGTGCTTTGACGATGGTGCGAAAGTCAAAGTACATACATTAATAATAATATTCACAATGTCAATGCGGCCATCGGGGCATACCGCCCCAATACCAAAATTAATATTTTACTTATTAATTATTGAATATGTTTTGTTGCAGGCTTTAGTTTTTCCTTAATTTTCAGATTTTCAGATTTGTTAATGACTTCTTTTTTAAAAATGTCCATTCCATTCAAATCATGTGTCAAAAAGAAATTCATGCAATAAAAAAAAAAACATGATTGAATGATGCAATAAATAACTGACTAATAAAAGCAGAACTTAAAATTAGCTAGACGAATTTCAAAAAGAAGCTAGAAGTGAGAAACCCCAATGCCAATGGCAATGGCAATGCCCTCTTCCGCACCCGCGTCGCCAGGCCAGGGGGGGCATTCTGAAAAGATAAGACATGTCCTAAGTCATGGATTTTGTCCTAAGTTACGAGTCGTAACTATATTTGTATTCTGAAAACAGGACTTAGGACATGTCATAACTTAGGATATCCTAAAGTTACGACACGTATGCAAATGAGCTAAAAAGTTAAGACACGTATGCAAATGAGCTAAAAAGTTACGACACGTATGCAAATGAGCTAATTTGTATTCTGAAAGCCACAACTTATGATAAAAACTTAAGTCTGCCTCCGAGGTGTCCTAACTCGGTCTCAACTATGCACTCGCACGATTTACGATAGTAATTATGACATGAACCAAGGATGTATAAATACATCCTTGATCAAACTGCAATGAGCGTCCGAAAGTGTAACCAAATAAGAACATGCATTTATTGCGAGTAGATTTTGCGCGTGATAAGATTGAGCGCGTTGACTGAAAAAGTACGCTTGAAAGACAGTTATCTTTCGATCTTTGCCACTCAACCAAAAGACTGCAAAATGTTCATACTTGTTAATGTTATTGATAGGCCTTCACGGAAACAAAACAAAATTAATTTTTTACTGTGCAAGAGAAAGATATTATTTGGTTTACATTTGTAAATTACATTAATTACATTCATTATTTAAAAGCGATATAGCTGTAAAATAATTGGTTAGTGTAAGACGTACTCGGCCAATTACGACAGCCAAATAAGTTTATGAGATCAATAGTGTAGTTTGAGTGTCTCACAAGTATTATTTGATTCAACAGTGACAGTGTATATTATTTCGAACGCTGGATATCATTATGTTAGTGTATTTGTTATGCATTGGTAAACTGAACAATTCAGACATTAAGTTAATTTTAATAAAATAAAACAAAATCAATGGGGCAATCAACCCTATGAGTACGAGAGGAAATACATAAATAAACAAATAAATATTATAATAAATCCAATTGTAGGCCTACCAAATACTGATACTGCCAGGGACGTAGGAATCCTGAGTCGATCGACTGCATATGACCCGACAAAATTGGTTTGAAATGAAATAAAATTTATAAAGACGAATACAATTAATTTTCATTATACACAAAGTTCATAAAGCTATCAGTTTAGGTCTTCGTTATTTTGTTAACTCATCAAAATACTGCGACTTCCTTGTACAAAACTACAAAGAATGCACAATGTTTATGAGATTGATTTGCAAGTGCAATCACGCACGTGCATGCATAGGTCTCTCAGTCTCATCTCACGATGTGTGATTCATTGATATGCATTTATGCAGGATTTGGTTATAAAACAAAGTTTGTCATTGGTTGCGCGTTATGATATGCGCGTTTCTTGTACGCTCATTAATATGCATGATATGGACTTAAGACGGTCTTAAGTCTGCTTTCAGAATACAAATAGTTACGTGTCCTAGCGCCGTCTTATCTTTTCAAGTTACGACACGTAACTCCCTAGGATTTTCAGAATGCCCCCCCAGGCCTCCAAGGCCAGGGCCGGGCCAGGCCAGGCCAGACCGGTGCGGCCCGTAGCACGCCCGCTCCACACCACCCACCACCACCCCTGGCCGAGGCCGCCGAGCCTGGCCCGGTGGAGTACTTACACCAGGTACGACGTCCACCGTTTTACACTTCGCGCTCTGGAGAAGTCGTCGAAACTCGACAATTACAGGTAAACAGGTAAGTTTAGAATCACGATCTTCCTCGGCATAAGTTGCTTTATCTGATAGAAACTTAGGAGAAAGTAAGGGAGAACGTTTAGACACTTGTAATGGTCCTTTTCTAAAGTTTGTTGACGGTAGCCTAAGAGATATCGCACCCATGGGCGCAGCCATCTTTATTTGGTGAGCCAACCTCGTTCAGGCCAGTTCAATCAACTTAAAATATAAAATAAAAATTACTAAATTCAAAATATGGTACCTCATAATTTATTAAACACATTTTAAAATAATTAAGTTGATTATTTTGAAGCATAATAATGAGTAGTATTTACTTTCCTATTGATAAATGTCATAATGTCAAATGAATAATGTCATGTCTGATGATGTGAAATTCGTCCATTAACCATTTCGGTCAAAGCTTTTTCCTTTTAGTTTACTAGAATACCTAACACAAACAATATCCCCCCTCCCCCCCCCCCCCCCCCCCCCCAAAAAAAAAAAAAACACACACACCTTTTCATTATTTTATCCAAGCATTCGTCTTGACCGAAATATTGATACGGGAGTTAGGTAAATTATTTGTAAAAATAAGAGGTAAACATTACTTCATGGTTGAATGAGCACAATTAAAGACAAACTTACCATGTTTCAAATTTCACAAAAGGCAATGTGCACCTGTAAAGTGTCAGATATTGCCCCAAATGACATTTGAGACTTCAATCCTGTACCAAAATCATTGTAAGATATGTCCGAATGATGTGTGAAAATTTCATTGAAAAAGAACACTGCTTAATTTCCTGGTTAAAAGGCGAAAATATGCGTCAGCTTTTACAACGGACGTTTATGAGGTTTATGACCGTTAATTAACGCTTTTAAGCTGAATGATAGATATCGTCATACTAAAGGGGCATTTTAAAAAATCTAACTCTATTTTATTCTTCTCTTACCATAAGCTAAACAACACGGTAGAAGAGAAACGAGGAAGCTCCAAGTAATGTTCGTGGAGGCACCCCTTTAAGTTTATTGAGAATTTAGACATTTCAAATTGCATTGTTTTACAAACAAAATTTTACATTTAACCCAACATATACCTGCATATACAACTGTATATAATTTTTTACCTCATGTGCCTTACCGCAATACACTCAAAAGTTTGTTTTTTCAAGTTTATTTTTTGTAATATTTCTTTAAACAAGTACTTTTACAATTATGATATTTTAAAAAAAACACACAATAATGTATGAATAGTATAACTATTATATTGAATAACAAATAAATAGAAAGAAGAGGAGTGTTTCGAAAGGGCAGAGCTTGTGAAGAAAGCAAGAACCGTCTACCGTTTTGGACAGTGTTAACGGTGTTGAACAAGAGAACTATAATGTACCAGAAATGGGGAAAGCAAAAATATCCATGTACACTGGCCGGGGGGAAAGTGAAAAGAAAACTTCAATTGTTTTAATAGCGCCTTATATATTTTGATTTTTCATTTAGAAAAACAAAATTGGATACTGCTTGAATTTGTTATTTTAGACGGACATCGGGATTTGGGTGGGTGCACTGAAATGATACAAATTGAGGGGATCACAAGGGCCCAAGTATGCTGCAGGATCCATGTCGCCTGCCATGGTATACTAGGATTCCAACTGATTTTTTTAATGTAATAATTTACAAACTCTTAATATATTTGAACAACCATTAAGAACACAAAACTATATACAGCAATTATATTATAGATGATAGAGATAACGTCAATAATGGTTAGGATCCTTTAAAATACGCTTTTAAAGGATCTCAACTATTATAGCTTGTCAATAACTACCCTTTTATATGGAAATTAATGTTTATAAAATAATACTCAATACAATGAAGTTTACAATTACATTAAGAAACATATCCCCTTCACTTACAGCGCCCCCCCCCCCCCCCCCCGATCCCACACCCAGGTCAATTTAAAATGCACATCATAATAGACCATTAAAGGTTGGCTGGCAAGAAAACTACCTAAAAATTGTGTTTTACTGTATCTAAGGTAGATTTTCATGAAGATTACTAATAAAAACATATTTTCCGCGTCGGAAAACCCGGTAAAATAAAAAAAATCAACTTTTAAATTCACTTTAGTAATCCCCGTAAAAAAATTGAGTCAGGGCGAAGAAAAATGACGTCATCTTTGTGACGTCACATGCAGGCAATCGCAGTATAGCTCGGTCATAGACGTACACACTGAGTGCAATACGTGCCTTCGCACTTGTTGCGATTGCAAGATCACGTGACAAAATTCTAGTACGGCCAGTTCACAAAAAGACCTAGCAGCCGACGCTTTGTGTATAATGTCAATGGACCCTTCACTTCCTGGCATGACACCCGAAACTAAATGAAGATATTTATTCATGAATATTAATTTCATGACACTTTCAGTGCTAATTATGCAAAGAGAACAACATCTGTCTAACATTTCCAACACATTCGATAATTTCTGTCACATTGTAATGCAACAAACTGAATTTTAATGAACATATTTCGAAACTCGAATGCCACTTATATATAATCACACGGCTCGCGGCGCACTGCATTGCATGCAATCAAGCTGCATGCAGTTCTGTCTGCATTGTGCGTACTACCCGGGCCGCTCGGGAAACTGCAACAAACACACTCTCAAATGAAGGGTAAGACTTGTCTTTGTATGGAAAAGCATTGAAATGTATTTTAGATATTCCATACTAGGGGGAAATCATATCAAGTTTGTCAGAAATGAATACTTAGTAGTTAAATGTGGGTTTGATCGGGTTCTTGATTTCGTTCTGCAGTTATTACGAAACACGAAACCAATGGGCCCAATTACATACGTTTGCGTGCAATGTACGGCGCGGCAGGCATGCATGCAAGAAGAAAGGAGAGTCATTTTGTCAATCAAACTCGAGTTGTATCCTTGAATTTTAAACAAACGATCGTATTTCTTGAATAATCTGAAAATGTATGTTGTTCTCGATATATGTTAGGCAATGACAGTGTTATAGAGTTGATATTCATGAATAAATATCTTCATTTAGTTTCGGGTGTCATGCCAGGAAGTAAAGGGTCCATTAACATTATACACAAAGCGTCGGCTGCTAGGTCATTTGGCGATCCGGCCGTACTAGAATTTTGTCACGTGATCTTGCAATCGCAACAACTGCGAAGGCACGTATACTCACGTTGACAGAGAGATATTATTTCGATTTTTTTTCTCAATATTTGCAAACATTTGTTCAAGTTTATATCATGGACGATCCGACACTCAGATGTGTTGCGGCAAGCTGCTTAATTTTATATAATGTATCATTTGTTTTGTTTTGTACAATGCTATGTATATTGATTTTGTTGGAAATGAAATTTAAAAAAATAAACTAAACTGCTAATAATTCATTTCTTAGGAATTTTCAGTTAAGCCTCAATTTACAAGCAAAAACGAGTTTGTTTTACTAGCAAGTCATAGGATCTGCACGTAAACTATGCACGTTCCTCCGTGTTGCGGTCTGCTTGTGATGTCATGTTCCGGGTTGCACGTGCGCACATTCCCGCTCCGCTATAAATAACTTTTTTTAGCAGCATGGAAGGCCGATGCGAAAACAAGCAAAAAAGTTGCATGAAATTTACCTTTTTTGCCCAACTTAAGGATTTCTTTGAAAAAAGAGTGTGGTATACGTATCAATATAGGCACATATTTAAAGCTATAAACCTGAATCAAAACCGGGATTTCACCATACATTTAAGTATCACACCGGCCGGTTGGAGCTACATGTATTCATAAGGGAGAATTGTCCTTTTTAACGAAATCTTATAAAGGTTGACAATAATACTGACTGTAATACATTTATCAATGGAATGCCATGTATCTGGACCACTATGCCTAAGTGATCGTTCGGCTATAAGGATTTTGAATTGACCAAGTCAAAGTTCGCCGAATTTCTAATTATATTGATCATTGATCATTAAAAAGGAACATACATTTAAAATATAAAGGAAGTAAATTAGCGTTAAATATTGCAGTTTGTATGAAATTCATACTCTCAAAATTCAAAACACTGCCAGCTTATAATAATAGACTAGTGGGCAAAATGCAAAGAATCAGTACAAATTCGCATCGCTTTCTTTTGCAAAAATCAACGAGGAATTAATATTCTTTGACTTTGTATTACTTTTACTCCAAGCTATAATCTTCAAATTTACAATCTTGACAAAATCAATTGATAACGGTAATAATGTAAGGGCGTATAAACTTGACTAATATGTCATTTTAGGTAAATCAAGAGCCCTTTTAATATTTGGAAGGGGGCTTTTCAAAAGAGGCATAATTTGCTAGAATTTCCAGCATCAGAGCCGTATACACTCTGTTCACATGAGCATACTACCACCAACGCGTTTATATTACCGCACTCTGGGCGAATTATTCGCTGGTCGAAATGTATAGTGAGCTGCTAGCAATTAAGCAAATTGGCAACACTTATATGAATGAACTTCGCTGCCGAACTTCTTGGTGACCCCAACCCGGGAAACTTTCATCATGTCGAATAAAACAATAGCCTATTTTTATGATGCTGACGTTGGAAACTTTCACTATGGTAAGACCACAATGCCTCCTATTGTGTTGTTTGACATAATCACTGATAATTATTGGTTATAAAGTTAATGGACAGGAACTTGATATTGATTGTGCCGCTGTTCGCGTCCCCGTGCATGCAGAGCAAGAGGAGAAGAGTCTGTGGCTGGCGCGGCGCCGCACACCATTCAATTTAATCATGCATAGCGCATCTTTGACAAATTAATTGCCCGGTTTTTAGGAACAAAGGATTTGGTTGCGTGCAGTTTTTATCAACAACGAACTATTTTGGGTTCTCTCTTTATAATACCATACAAAGTTCAAGTCTCCTGATCAATGAATAAAAACTGTCTTCGGTTGAAACGCCTGTTCCTTGAAGTTTGATTTTGAACAATGAACTGAAGTTTTTTTTTTTGGTGGTTTCTCATGTTGTGGTGCAGTGTGTGTGTGTACGTGTGTGTGTGTGGTGGTTGAGTGCTCAAGTGGGCCGGGGGAAGGGGGGGGGGGGGGGGGGGGGGGGTCAAAATATTAAAATATGTTTTACCCCTAAATTGGGATGGTAACAACAAAATGCTTTAGCCTTTATAAGTTTATCTCTGTTTTTATGTTTATATTAATGAATAATGTAAGAAATTTAGATTAAAGGTGCACCTGTAAAGTGTCAGATATTGCCCAAAATTACATTTGAGAGTGAGACTTCAATCCTATACCAAAATCATTGTAAGATATGTCCAAATAATGTGTGAAAGTTTCATTGAAAAAGAACACTGCTTTCCTGGTTAAAAAAGCGAAAAATTTGCGTCCGCTTTTACAACGAATTACTGTATAAATAACGTGTATGAGGTTTATGACCGTTCATTATAAACGCTCTTGAGCTGAATGATTATCAATGATAGATATCTTCATACTAAAAGGGCATTAAAAAAAATCTAACCCTATTTTATTCTTCTCTTACCATAACTAAGTCAAACAACACGGTAGAAGAGAAATGTGAAAGCTCCAATTAATTTTCGTGGAGTTAGACACTTTACTGGTTTCACTTTAAAGTAAAAAAAAAAGTTTTGGAAAATGAGAATAGAAAATAGGCTTCGCCGGGAATCAAACCTGAGACCTCCGGATTGCTAGACCGGTGCTCAAATACACAGATAGGAGGAACAGAAAAAAAATGGCATCAACCTGGTCTGGTTCCAGACCGATAAATCTGTCATTTTCAGGGCCATTTTACATTTATTATTCAAAATCAAAAGGTTTTTAAATAGTTGTTGATGATATCTAAATAATTATTATTTTAACAAAACCTCACATGCACAATTTTGTATGAAAAATGAATATGTTTTTATAGAGCGCCCTCTTAAGTTGTAACGGCTCTTTTTAATATAATAACAGGGTTTTTACTTAGTCATTTGTTATTGTGTATACCTTTCGAGCATGGTGGAGTTATAACTATTAGTTTGTACTGTAATGGTGCAGGTTTTGGTTACTGTAAATTCAGTTTGACTACAACTCGACTATCCCTTTAATTTTGTAAATATTTGCATATTTCCAACTACACAGCTGCTCTCTTTCATGGTACATGTATTTCCAACCATCTCTCAAACTGCCCAATATATGGCAAGCCGGTGTTTATTGCTGCAATTCAAAAGCCACTTTGGTAATTATTTTGACAAATTTCTAGTTTAATATCATCAATGATATTGGGTGTAACTGTATATGGCCACAACTTTCAATTTGTGCTAGCTGTTTCTGGATGGATTGATCTTTAGGAAAAAAAAATAAAAAGATGTTTAGAAAATCTACTTCGAAAGACATTTTTTGAAGCACCTTGACTAGAATTATACTTCCCCAATATATGCAGATAATCCCTTGACTTGCAGGGGTTCCCCATTGAAAAAGTTGGTCTCATGTTACTTTGTCTGTAGTGCCCTTGTAGAGAAGGTCGGGCTAGTATGCTCTCTAGGGAGTTTAGTTGGTGCGCAAGTAATTGTGCAGGCTTGATTGTACCTGACGAAAAAGGATGATAACAATGCGCCTCTGTATATGGCACCTGGAGACTAGATTGGGTAGACTAGCTACATGTACTCTACAAGAGAGCTCTGAATCACTGAGTGCAGTTGGAATTACAGGAATCCATGACTAACTAAAAAGGATCATAATTATTATTCAAAATAATTTGTTTAAATCTCATTCAACACCATAGATTATCCAATAGGAAAGTAGACATATCTGTTAAAAAGAATGGTAAAACCGATTTGTTGTACACAAAAGTCAGTGGAACTAATATGTTTGTGTTTGTTTGTTTTGGTGTCCACAGGTCCTGGGCATCCCATGAAACCACACAGATTAGCTCTGACACACAACCTGGTTCTCAACTATGGCCTCTACAAGAAAATGCAGGTATGGATATTTGTGCGGGATAATGTCACGTGTACATATTTCACACACAATTTGACATTCTCTGTCAGAAATCGCATTTGTTTACATTTTAAAGAATTAAAGCATTGATAAATTGCTAATTTGGCTATATTTTTTTTCTTCACTTTGCATGATTAATTGTTATGTTGTATACAAAAAGACTTGTGCTTGTCATGCAAGTGACTTTCAATTATACTTAGTTGCTACTGATTTACACTTTCCCAAGGTAATTGGGCAAGTTGGTTTAATAGAGCCCTGAATTTAGTGTTCGATTGAATCGTTCCTACATCCTAATTATTTGGTCTAGAAAGTGCAACCCCTAAAACACATAGTTTCAAGCAATGCAGGAATTAATTTTTTATTTTAGGGGGATACTTTTTCAATCTGATGGATATTACAAAATATTTCATATAATAACATGGCAATTTAAGGGGCTATCTACTGATTTCAGGGGGCTATTTAGAAAATTAGGGGGCACAATCGCCCTCAGCCCCCGTATATTTTCTACCCTGGTTTCAAGAAGAATTAAATATCTAATTATTTTCATTCATTCCGCCATATATTGATATTATGTAATTTATTCTGCAGGTCTACAGACCGTACCGAGCGACAGCACACGACATGTGCAGGTTTCATTCCGACGACTACATAGACTTCCTCCAGAGGGTCACCCCACAGAACATCCAGAACTTCACCAAGAGTCTAAGTCACTTCAACGTCGGAGATGATTGTCCTGTGTTCCCGGGCCTCTTCGACTTCTGCTCGATGTACACGGGAGCATCGTTAGAGGCCGCAACCAAACTCAACAACAATGTAAGCATTTTCATTAGTTTATACCCTTTATGTTAATATCACATACTGTGCCCAGTTAGTGTTTGACTATCGATAATAGTCCTAATTTTACTTCTGACTGGAAAAAATAATAATACAAAATACCTCGAGAAGATTAACTTTTAATATAATTGTGTTATAGGAAAGGATTTTAAGGCATGAAACCATAATCAAAAACTTGTCATAATGTGTGATAATATTGATATTGATGTATTTGATTATTGCAAATCAAGCTATTTTCAAAAATAACCTGCACCCCAAAACAAATAAATTTATTTGTTTTGGGGTGCAGGTTATTAAAAACAAAATTAGTTGTTTTTGAGACAATAATAATTTACTTTTGAATTAGAAGCAAGGGTAGGAAATAAAGCCAAATTGTTTTTGAAAATATTATGCCAATTCATTACCGTTTGATTGATGAAATGAGCCTTTGCTTGGAAAAATACAAGGTTTTTATATTGTGATAAGTTCATACATCAAGTTGCCTTATTGGGCCACTAGAATAACTGTCCTGGTATTAATTTCTACTGGCTATCAGGCCTTTGTTAGTGTCATACGAACAAATCCATTTAACAATTTCATCTTTGATCCCTTCCTCTTTTGCAGCTCTGTGATATAGCAGTGAACTGGGCAGGAGGACTACATCACGCAAAGAAGTTTGAAGCTTCAGGGTTCTGCTATGTCAACGACATTGTCATCGCCATATTAGAAATTCTCAAGTAAGGGACATTGCTGAACAATATTTTTGTATGAAAATTCCCTTAGAAGGCAAATATGTAGTCTAGTTTAATTTTTTGTTCTAAGCATTATTGTTCTACATCAATGTCATCGTCATAATTTTAGGAAATACTGAAGTAAGCGAATCATTTATTTATTTACTAACTGTAGTCGTAGAAATGTACAAGTATTAATTAGATAAAACATTGTTATATTAGTGTAATTGTTGGTGATCAAGGTCCACAATTACAGTACCTGAAAAAGTCTAGATACCATTTCACTGTTCATTGATATTGAAATATATTGTATGGTTGTTGTTTTGACATATAGACATATTCGGTTTCGGTGATTTTTATACATGCTGCCGTTGATGGTGCTGTAACTGGGGGGCTTCTGTGGGGGCTTCTCTCCAGGCCAAGTGATTTATATTGTTTGTTTGGTCCTTCACAGATACCATCCCAGAGTGCTATACATTGACATTGATATTTATTGATTGTTAGGTTCTTTACAGATACCATCACATAGTGCTGTACATTGATATTGATTTATATTGTTTGTTTGGTCCTTCAGAGATACCATCCCAGAGTGCTATACATTGATATTGATTTATATTGTTTGTTAGGTTCTTTACAGATACCATCACATAGTGCTGTACATCGATATTGATATCTATTGTTTGTTTGGTTCTTCACAGATACCATCCTAGAGTGCTATACATTGATATTGATTTATATTGTTTGTTTGGTTCTTCACAAATACCATCCCGGAGTGCTATTCATTGAAATTGATACATATTGTAATGTTTGGTTCTTTAAAGGTACCATCAGAGAGTGTTGTACATTGATATATTTATTGTTTGTTTGGTTCTTCACAGATACCATCCCAGAGTGCTATACATTGACATTGATATTCACCATGGAGATGGGGTTCAAGAGGCATTCTACCTAACGGACAGAGTCATGACCGTATCATTCCACAAATATGGCAACCACTTCTTCCCTGGAACAGGTAGTTAACCCATTCCAAGATAGTTTTTGCACATAATGTATTGGCTAAAGGCTGGTTTGATTGATATTATTATAAAAGTCAAAGCAACTAGTAAGTGAGATAGTAAGTAAGCAGGAAGTTGATGCAAACTACTCGATACTACACCACCAATGTCTCCCTCAAGGATGACATTGATGTTGTCGTACTCATGATATCATGTAGAAGTCAAGGATGTTTGTAGTACGTGTGTCACAGTAAAATTAAGGGAATGTCTAGAATCCTTCCCAGGGAGTGGTAAATGTGCTTATCACTTGTACATTGAAGTGGATGTGTGTGTGTGTGTGTGTGTGTGTGTGTGTGTGTATCCGATGACTGAGGTAATACTGATTTGAAAAGTTTGTGTAGTTTATTATCAAGCATATTAGGACTATTATTGAATTAAATACTGTATTGTTACCACAATGATTCAATGATTCATTCTTTGTTCTGTATCATTTTTAAACTGATTTTTTGTCCTTGTAAATTATGTCTCGCGGCCTTGCTGAAAAGCAGCTTTTTACCTGAAAGCAGGCCTTTTTCCCCCTGTGATTGAATAAATAAACTCATACTCAAACTCAATTTCTTGAATCTGTTCTTCCCAGGTGACATGTATGAGGTTGGTATGGAGAACGGCCGCTACTACTCCATCAATGTCCCCCTCAAGGATGGCGTTGACGATATCATGTATTCGGGTCTATTCAAGCCAGTCATACAGAGTGTCATGGAATTCTACAGACCTACGTGCATCGTACTACAGGTTTGTGAACTCTTACCATGTTACTTGGGCTAAAAAGGATGCAGGTGTAAACAATTTTTGGGGCACAATAAGACTTACGCATTTGTGGTTAAAAACACCACTACTTTTAGTGTCCTTTGTCAATCACTTGCTTCTGTTACATGTATCAAACCCTTTTAATCTCATGACTGTGTCAGTTGTAGCAAAAATTATTTAACTGTGTCACTCCTAACTTCATGCATTCTAGTACTTGAGTGATATGGGGAAACTCATGTAGTCAAACCTGTGTATAGTGACCGCCTAAGGGATACAACAAAAGTGGCCACTGTAGACAGGTGATCGCTATGGATAGTCTCCATAACAATGTCTTTCCTGCATGGAATCCCTTTTATTGGCCACTATTGGCAGGTTGGCTGCTATAGACAGGTAGCTAAGACAGGTTTGACTGTATTACCTTGCTTTTCTCTCCAACCATGTTGGGCTGATTCTCTTGGCAGTGACAGATTGGGTTGCTTCAACCCGAGTGTCAAGGGCACTAGGAAGGTACGGTTTCATCTTCTTCTCAAAGTACAGTCCACCAAGGAGGTGTATTTTTGTTATTATGTCAAAGATTTTACTATTAGTCTGTCAGTAATGATGCAATACTCTGTTGTGTGCATTTGTGTGGTTGGACTCTTTTGGCTGTCAAAAACTGGGTCACTTTATCCAAGTTGCAAGGAAAATGTATGGATTCTTCTTCCTCAACTGTATCTTTACAATATTGTGATTGAAAAAGAGCAAAGAAACTGGGATTCCAACGGGATTCGAACCCGAGACCTCCGGATTGCTAGACCGGTGCTCTTACCGACTGAGCTATAGAAAACCCAAGTGCGGCGCTCGTCCCTGAAACCCCTTAATTTTCATTGCTCGAGTGGTCAGAAGCTATTGTAGAAGAATTGAATATGTTCATGTAATCATAACACTTCTATCCTTACTTTTCTCTGGATCAGTGTGGGGCGGGAATCTCTTGGCTGTGAGAGACTGGGTTGCTTCAGCCTCAGCATCAAGGGGCACGGGGAGTGCGTAGATTCTTCTACGTCTGTATCTTGTACAATAATGTTATAGAGGATTAGTATTAGTATGACATTATGTTAGGTGTCACCTACTCACTTATATTCTTACTTTTCTCTGGATCAGTGTGGGGCGGGAATCTCTTGGCTGTGAGAGACTGGGTTGCTTCAGCCTCAGCATCAAGGGAAACGGGGAGTGCATAGATTCTTCTACGTCTGTATCTTGTACAATAATGTTATAGAGGATTAGTATTAGTATGACATTATGTTAGGTGTCACCTACTCACTTCTATTCTTACTTTTCTCTGGATCAGTGTGGGGCGGGAATCTCTTGGCTGCGACAGACTGGGTTGCTTCAGCCTCGGCATCAAGGGGCACGGGGAGTGCGTAGATTCTTCTTCTACGTCTGTATCTTGTACAATAATGTTATAGAGTATTAGTATTAGTATGACATTATGTTAGGTGTCACCTACTCACTTCTATTCTTACTTTTCTCTGGATCAGTGTGGGGCGGGAATCTCTTGGCTGTGACAGACTGGATTGCTTCAGCCTCAGCATCAAGGGGCATGGGGAGTGCGTAGATTCTTCTTCTACGTCTGTATCTTGTACAATAATGTTATAGAGTATTAGTATTAGTATGACATTATGTTAGGTGTCACCTACTCACTTCTATTCTCACTTTTCTCTGGATCAGTGTGGGGCGGACTCTCTTGGCTGCGACAGACTGGGTTGCTTCAGCCTCAGCATCAAGGGGCACGGGGAGTGCGTAGAATACGTCAAACAGTTCAGCGTTCCGTTACTAGTCATGGGTGGCGGTGGCTACACAGTCAGAAACGTTGCTAGGTGTTGGTGAGTACTTCTCGCTTAATCTTTTTTTTACGTGAACAATTTCTTTAAGTTGAGAGAATTTATATTTTTAAAGATTTGTATTTGCCATAGTATAATGGTAATTGGGAGTGCTTAAAACAACTCAAACAGTTCAGCGTTCCATTACTAGTCATGGGTGGCGGTGGCTACACAGTCAGAAACGTTGCTAGGTGTTGGTGAGTACTTCTCGCTTTAAAATCTTCTTTTTTAAGTTCACAATTTCTTTAAATCTTAATAAATAAAAAAAACGTAAAGATTGTTGCTTGTCCGAGTACAATCGTTGCTGGTAGTGCGTCGAGTACGTCAAACAATTCAGTGTTCCGTTTATAACTAGTCATGGATGTTCAAGAATACTTGTTGCTTGATCATCCTTTTAGGTTAGTAATTTCTTTATATAAGAATAAATTTGAATACTTAAAGGGATCTAGTAACTTTGTTGATATGTGCAAAAAGTGATTAATGGTCGGGACAATGTATATTGTTGTTATCTCATATGTCCACAGGGTATTGTGTGAACATTTCAAGTCAAATGGCCGAGTAATGCGCACAAATGCAAAGTGATATTCACTAACTCATTGCACTCACTTTGTACATGGTTTTGACGATCCGTTGGATCTTTTAACGAAAGGGAAAATTTGAAAAATCGAAAACCTGTCCTATGATTTTATTGCTAATACAAATACAAAAAGGTATGAGAGAACCGCTAGAATTCCAATTGGATTTTGAGGATTTGGACAATGTTACTAAGTCCCTGGTAGTTGCTTACAATCAATGAACTTAAATCTAAACTGAGCTCCAAAAGAAACTTATCACTTTTTCAGAGCGACGCTCACTAAAATCCATAGCATCAAATTGAATCATATTTAGACACAGATAAGCTATCATTCTCCTTATGAAGCTTATCCTAAAAATTAAAAGTTTGCTTTTACCAACAATGAGAAAAAATCGATTGAATCACTACAGATCACTTTTCAAAAATCACAGAAACTGCTCGCTGCGAACATCCACGAAAGGCGGTCTATTCAGAACTTACAATAGCTATTAATTCAACTTCAAAGCGGGTTATGTAACCACTAGACTATTGGCTATTGTCCGTACCGAGCTCTGTGCCCGGAAGGCGAGCAGTTTCTGTGATTTAAAAAAAATGACCTCTTGCGATTTCACCTTATTTTATTCTTTGTTTACTAAAGCAAACCCATTTTTTTTTAGATGAGCTTGCTAAGGGGTATAATAGCTAATCTACGCCCAATTATGATTGATTATTATGCTTTGGATTTTAATGTGTGTCGCTCTGAAGAAGTGATAAGTTTCTTTTGGAACCCAGTTTAGTATCAATCTCGTATTGAAGTCAATTTTGGTGATAGGAGAAATGTAATTGTATTATTCATGATTGAACATTTTATTTTCTCAATGTCAATGTGAACTTTATTTCCTGATTTTTTCCTCTGCAGGACATATGAAACATCATTACTACTGAATGAAGATGTCAGCAATGAGCTACCATACAATGGTGAGTTACATGCAGCAAAGTTCGTTCTTAAAGTTCGTTCTCAATGCAGGAATTAATTGTTGGATATCTGTTGGATATCCACAAATGTTTCACATGATGCCCTATGGTAATTTTAGGGGCTGCCTACTGATTTCAGGGGGATATTTTGAAAATTAGGGGGCAAAATCGCCCCCAGCTCCCATAAATTTCCTACCCTGAGCCCTATCTAGGTGTAGGGAAAAGAGGACTTGATTGAAAGAAGGTCTTTATGGACATGTTTATTTTGATGCAAACTTATTCCTATGGAATCAAAACACTTGTCAATGTAGGCAGGTGGTGTTTATATAGATGAGGGTGTTTTACTGTGTTATCAGAATATATGAAATGGGAAATTAAAGGTAGGCTGACAAGAAAACTGACTAAAAATTGTGTTTTACTGTATCTAAGGTAGATTTTCATGAAGATTACTAATAAAAACATATTTTGCTCGTGGGGAAAACCCGGTAAAATAAAAAAATCAACTTGTAAATTCACTTTCGGAAAAAAATGACGTCCCATGCAGGCAATCGCATTTTAGCTCGGTCATAGACGTACACGCTGAGTGCAATAGTCACGTTGACAGAGAGATATTATTTTGATTTGTTTCAATATTTGCAAACATTTGTTTAAGTTTATATCATGGACGATATACACTCAGATGTGTAGCTGCATCCTGCTACAATTCATTTCTTAGCAATTCTTAGGCATTTTCAGTTAAGCCTCAATTTACAAGCAAAAACGAGTTTGTTTTAGTAGCAAGTCATGCACGTTCCTCCGTGTTGCGGTCTGCTTGTGATGTCATGATCCGGGTGACACGTGCGCACATTCCTGCTCCGCTATAAATAACTTTTTTAGGAGCATGGAACGCTGATGTGAAAAAGGGCAAAAAAGTTGCATGAAATTTATCTTTTTTGCCCAACTTAAGGATTTCTTTGAAAAAAAGAGTGTGGTATATCAATAAAGGCACATATTTAAAGCTATAAACCTGAATCAAAGCCGGGATTTCACTATACCTTTAAAGAAGTGGTTTTGGAAATAATTATGATCATAATTGAATGGACTTAACTTAGATTATGGTGTCTTATTCATTGTTAGGTAGTGAAGTCTCTAATTATTTTTGCCCTTTTTAGAACTGGGCTGCAATAATTCTGTTTAAGCTTATGTTTTTTTCAAATCGTTTTTCCCCATCCCATAGACTACTTTGAGTACTTTGCGCCAGACTTCACGTTACATCCAGACACCACCACGAGGATTGAGAACCTCAACACAAAAGCAGTGAGTACTAGACTTAATCACTTACAATATATACATGTATAATATAAAAATGATATTAAAGGTGCACCTGTAAAGTGTCTAACTCCACAAAAATTAATTTGGGCTTCCACATTTCTCTTCTACCGTGTTATTTGGCTTATGGTAAAAGAAGAATAAAATAGGGTTAGATTTTTTCAAATGCCACTTTAGTATGACGATATCTATCATTGATAATCATTCAGCTCAAGAGCGTTTATAAACGGTCATAAACGTCATAAACGTCATACTGTAATTAGTTGTAAAAGCTGACGCAAATTTTTGTTTTTATAACCAGGAAAGCAGTGTTCTTTTTCAATGAAACTTTTACACATCGTTCAGACATATCTTACAAAGATTTTGGTATAGGATTGAAGTCTCTATTTCTGTGAAATATCTGACACTTAACAGGTGCACCTTTAAGAGAAAAATTAATGTTTAAATGAATAGTTCAATGAACAAAAAAAATGCAATTCCAACAACTTATAGATTTGTATTTTGTCTTTATAGTTGGATCCATACTTGAATTAGTCACGATTGTGACAATCGTGTGATAGTCCCTCTGTTCCCAAACTCTGATACATCTCTATTGTTTATTAATTTTACACTGAAATCTGTGCTTTTGTTTATCAATAGTAAGATAGTAAAGTACATACTGGAAAACATGTGTTCAGTTGCGAGAGGGTTCTCCTGATAATATTATGCAATTTGTTTTAATGGTTTGATTTAATTGTTGTATTTATTATGTTTCCCATGCTTCTATTGTTACGAAGAATACACCAAGTAAGTTTTGAGGATTTGGACAATGTTACTTACGAGATCCCTTTGAAATGTCTTTTGTATATTTTTTTTGTATTTCTCTCTTTCTGTGCAGTACATCGACCAAGTTAGACAACAAGTGCAAGACAACCTGAAGTGTATAGCGCACGCCCCCAGTGTTCAAATGCAGGACGTGCCTCCAGATCTCCTGAGCATGGAGAACATAGAGGAACCGGACCCTGACGTCCGGAACAGCACCAAGGAACAGGATGAAAGGTAGGCAACATAATCAAAACTTGAGAGAGTGCAGAAGTTCATTCTTAAAAGTCATTTATTCTTAAAATTTGGATGGCCAGCTAGAGGAAGGGGGTGGGGAGTAGTAGGGTAGGGGGTGGACCTTATGTTTATATCCCACGCACATTGACATTCGTCCAGATATCCTGAGCCTGAAGAACATAGAGGAATCAGACCCTGACGTCAGGAACAGCACCAAGGAGCAGGGTGAAAAGTAGGCAGCAAACTCAAATCTCAAACACTCAAACACTCAAACACTAGAAAATTCCTTTAATCCTTACAAACACTTATAGGAGTTCTTATGGCTAGTTGGGGGGTGGGAGTAACTCTGAAGTGTATAGCCCACTCACCCAGTGTCCAGATGCAGGGCGTGCCTCCAGATATCCCGAGTCTGGAGAACACAAGAGTAACCGGACCCTGACGTCAGGAACAGCACCAAGGAACAGGATAGTCTTCAGGTGGCTTGCTACTTAAATCTGTAATGTCACAACAGTACAACTCTAATAGAATTGCACAAAAACATTTCACTTCTCATGAAATCAAATCTTCCATCTACTTTTATACTCTGGTATGTTAGAGCAAAGTTGACTTTGCATGCTTTTTAGGATGATGGGGTGCTGGATGTATAAACACATGTTGCATTCATCATCAATATCCCTCCTACTACCCAGGAATGCATTATACAACATGTAGGTTGATTAAAGTGATCCATTGGCCCTATTATATTTCCCTTTTCTCGTCCCCCTCTCTGCTGCAGGATTGAGCCAGCCAACAAGTTCTATGATGGAGAGAAGGATCAGCATATTGAATAGTCATTAGTTGGACATCCGCTATACAAAAATAAATGATGATAATTTTTATTACCAGTATTATTATTAAGGATGATTGAGTCCTAAACACATGTTGCATTCATCATCCTCAAACCTTTTACAACTTCATTAACCCTATTTTCTTTCCCTTTCTCTTCCCCCTCTCTGCTGCAGGATTGAGCCCGCCAATGAGTTCTATGATGGAGAGAAGGATCAGGACAAGGATGATGGGGTGCTGGATGTATAACACATGTTGCGATCATCGCCCCCAACCCTCTCAATACCCTAGAGATGCATTATGTGTTGATTAAAGTGATCCATTAAAAGATTGTCCACTTCGGGGATGCTACACCGCGGGGCGCCATTTTGAACTAGGCTAGTTTGTGTACACTGCGGTTCTGCACCATGTGCAAGGTATGGCACCATGCGTCTGATTCATCACAAAAACGAATTACCATTAATCTCATAATTTTTTCGAAAGTGATATTTGAGACTTCAATCATTCACCAATATATTTGTAAGATTCGTCTGACTGATGTGTGATACAGTGGAACCTTATTATAAGGAGGTCCGGTCCTCAAGACTATAAAAATTACCTTGATGTAACAGGTATCTTGTTATATCAGGGTTAAATCAAGTATAAAGAGCTGAAACCAGCAACATTGCCTCGTTATAAAAAGGGTATTGTGGAGGTGTTGTGGCACGATTGGATATAAAGCGTTATACTTCCGATCTCGGGACGCGAGTTCGAACCCAATCGATGCACCAGCAACTTATGTCCTTCAGCAAGGTATTTAATCCACATTGCTGCTCTCTACCCAGGAGTATAAATGGGTACTTGGTCGGGTGTTAAATTAGCCTGTAGCGCTCTACATTATAGAGCAGCTTTGGCTAGTATGTTCCCCTAGGAGTTGAGATGGTGCACAAGATAATTGTGCGGGTTTGAACTGTACCTGATGACCAAGGGTAATAATGCGCCTCTGAATAGGGCACCTAGATACATGGCGCTCTATAAATGCTATATATTATTGTTATATCAGAGCTCTTTATAACGAGGTTCCACTGTATTTATAATTGTAAGATTCATCTGACTGATGTGTGATACAGTGGAACCTCATTATAGCAAGGTCCTCAGGACTATTCATGAACATTACCTTGTTGTAACAGGTATCTTGTTATATCAGGGTTAAATCAAGTATAACGAGCTGAAACCAGCAACATTGCCCTGTTATAAAAGGGTTTTGTTGTTATATCAGAGCTCTTTATAACAAGGTTCCACTGTATTCAAGACTTCAATCATTTACCGATATAATTGGAAGATTCATCTGAATGATATGGGAGTTTCACTGGTAAAGAACACTGTTTACCTAGTGAAAAAAGAAGTGGAATTTTATCACCCACGGCCCATCAATTTTGACTATGATCAAAGAGTGTTCCTGGAATACTTTACTTTCGATTACAAATATCTCCATAATTAGGGAGACATTTGACAAACCAATACACATTTCATTCTTCTGTTACCGTAAGCCAAACGACAAGGTACAAGAGAAGTGTGAAATCTCTAAGTGAGTTTTGCTGAGTTTGACAAAGTTAATGGATCACTTTAACGCACTTGCATTTTGATAGTGGGGTACTGAGTGGGATATACAACACTAGTCCATGTGATTGCAACTCCCTTTCTGACAGTGTAATTCAATGTTTAAATGATTGTACAGTTCTGTAAATGGCCATTTTTATACCAACATTCTACTAACTTTGACATATTTATTCCTGTTTTAGGGATATTTTTGTATGTTCTTGTTGTAATTTTTGAGTTTATTATGATTGATTTTCATCATTATTATTATTAGTATTATTATTATTACTGTATAATTGTTGTTACAGCTACAATGTATACTGTTATTATCGTATCGATGTAAATGAATTACAAACAAGAGTGTCCATTGCTAGGCATTGTTTCACTTGTACTTAAATGCTGCACACCCCTTCTGCCCCTCCTCAAACCCCACTTATGATCTCAAAGATTGTTTTATCTACACCTCATTTATTTTGGTGCACCTCATGAAGAAAAAAAAAACAAAAAGAAAATGACCCTTCCCATAGAAGTTACAATTTATGCGATGTCTAATTGATTTGCATGTTACATGACATTAGTTGAATTAAGATTCTTATTTTGGGTGAATAGATTTTTAAATTCATTGCTTAAATGCAATGTGCAATTTCAGCTTATGTCCTTCTTTGTATTGTTAAAATTTGAGGCTTCTTATAGAAGACATACACTGATACGAAAGTGGACACATTTCATGCACCATAGGCAAGTGGCTGACTGATAAATTAGAAATGTGTAAATTCAAATAATGGACTGGAACTGAACATTTTGTAGTATAGTCAATGTGTTGGGGTACACTTCTTCTTTTATTTTATTTTTGTTACATGTATCTTGCACATCATGGTTTATGATCACCAATTTGCTGGATAGTTTATGTCAACTTTGTTTTTATTACTGGAGAACATGTAGTCTTGTTCACGTATATTTGTTCCGATTTTGATATAGTGTCCACACTTGTAAGCAGATTGTGTTCAGTGATTTGACAATGCTTTAAGCATGCCTCCACACTAACTTGTTTCTCTACTGGCCCATTCGGGCAAGTAAAATGATGAATGTTCAAATTTTACTTGCCCAACAAGAAAATTTACTTGCCCACTTACTTCTAGATGAGATTCAAATGTAATGAATTACATTCTACTCTTGTAGGTGCAGAAATATCAGTTGCCCGATTGGGCCACCAAACTAGACCATTTACTAGACCAATTTTTACTTGCTCCGGGCAAGCGGGCCAGTGCTAGTGTCAAGCCCTGCTTTATGTAGACAAGTCTTATTAATGCATTTAAATGAACATAACAACAGTACCCTGATAAACTGCCAGTATTTTTTGTATAAATTTGCATGGTATTGTGTAGTTTTGTCGAAACTGATGCACTCGGCATAATGTATGTATGTCTGACATGTCAGGCAAGCTTAATCAAATGTTTGTTGTTGTCAACAGTAACCAGTATATGAAATATATGCATGGCCATTATGTGAGTACAGTATTAAACAGTGCAGTGGAACCTTGTTAAGGTGAGATCGTTTGGACCATGACAATTACCTTGTTATATTACCGGGTATCTCGTTATATCAGGGTACAAAACAGAAGAAATATGAAGAGCACGGACCATTAAAATTACCTCATAAAAAAGGTTTTCTTTATATCACAGCTCTTGTAACAATGGTTCCATTGTACTGTCAAGAGAAAATTAATCTGTAATTTGTAAATTTTGTTTTGAATATTGCTTTTTGGCCAAAGATGCACATATGTAGCCTTTAAAGCTTAGGTTTGCATGTGATGTAGGCCCAATTCTAGGATTGGCTTGATTTTGAATGCCCATATGTTAGCACTGATTCGCTGAACACATGTAGGCAATGCACTGCATAAACTGTTGTCAAAATTGGTAGCTATTCAATACTTTTTACTAGATAAATTTAATTTAAACTAACAAATGATTCAATCAATATGTTTTTTCCATCTCACAGGCTTGTAGAATATCTGTCTTACAGGTCTGCAATTTGATACTGACATCGAGTTATGTCATATTTGATATGAAGTTAAATTCATGTTTACTATCATACATTATGCACCAGGTTTAAGTGAGGTATTGTAGCGACATTCAACTTAAGCATATAGTGCCTCATCTACTTTAGGCTATAAGCAGTAGCAAGTATCGGCCTGGGCTCTTATGCATCAAACTGCACTAGCTTAGTTCCATAGTAAGTCTATTTTAGACGGCAGGGCTTAGTAAGCGACGCAAAGTTTTGTTTGATAATAACTATGGCTATCTGGGTAAATGCATTTATTACCTACTAAAGTTAACCCTGGTTGGTAACTAATTTCTCATTGATTATAGTCCGGTCACATATCAACGGATTGCGCAAACGGATGTCAAACGGAGAGCTAAATTTTCCATCCGTTCTGTACGTTTCTTGTCCGGTGATGTACGTTGTTCTATGTTTTGTACATGAAGCAATGGAGACGACTTTCATCACCGGATAATTTAAATTTGCAAATTGTCTATTCGTTGGGCATACGTTTCCGATATCCGTTGATATCTGACCGGGCCAATACTTAGTTCGCATAATGTTACAATAGAATGGATCAACATCAACAGCCAGTGTGGTTTTATGAATATGGGCCCTGCTTCATATTGATTCCCAAACAATTTAAATGAAATTATTGTAATTTATTTAAACATTCTGAAATTGTAAAACAAGTTCTTGTCATATTTTTTTGTATGGATGTGTACATAAGCGTGTCTAAAGCTAAAATGTGTAAATTGTTAATTGGGACACCTTCCATGTAAATATTAAATAGTATAGAACTGAATATTTTTGTGTGCTGTAAATGTTTTGTAACTAAAGTTGCGAAGTAAAGTTGTAAATGGCAATACAAATGTTCCTGTAATAAAATGAAAAGAAAAAAACAATGCACACAGATTGACCATGTTCACTCTCTCATTCTTTGTTATTCTTTATACAGTGGAACCTCGTTATAAAGAGCTTGGTGGGTGTTGCAGATTAAAGAGCTTTGGGGGTGTTGCAGATTAAAGAGCTTTGGTGGGTGTTGCAGATTAATCGCAAGTCAGAAAATACCCCTAAATGCACAAATCTGATTGGCTCAAGTGCACGTGTTGTCTGACTTGCGATCAATTTCTACTTTTCGATTCATCGCAACTCTTTATGCAACACCCCCCCCCCCAGAAATAACAAAACCCTTCTTGTTATAACAAGGTAATTTTGCTGGTCCAAGCTTTTTATATTCTTTTGTTTTGTTTTTTACCCTGATATAAGGAGATACCTAATATAAGAAGGTAATATTCATGGTCCCAAAGACCTCACTATAAAGAGGATTCACTGTACAGTGGAATCTTGTAATGAAGAGCTGAGGATCGTTCAATTATCGTTATATCAGGGTAAAAAAGAAAAAGGAACATAAAGAGCTTGTACGGGTAGAATTACCTCGAGGGTTTTTGTTATATTAGAGCTCTTTATAACGAGCAGGTTACACTGTACAGTGGAATCAATCTTGTTATAAGAGATTGGGACCCATTCAGTTATTGTTATATCAGGGTATAAAGACAAATTAATATAAAGAGCTTGTACAGGTAGAATTACCTCGAGGTTTTTCCGTTTTGTTATATCGGAGCTCTTTATAACGATGTTCCGCTGTATATCAAAAACACAAATTCTCGTCAAAATTACAGACAACGGGTATGAATTGTCATAGGATTTGTTCCTTATTCCCAAGGAGCTTTAATTTCACAAAGTGGTATTACTCTTTTCCAATCTTATAATAATCATTCATGTTATCGACTGTGACGCTCAACATATATTAAATGATTCCAAATTTAAAGGTAAAGGCCAGTTTTGGAAACGCCCCCCTCTCAAAAATTGAAATGGAAGCTCTTATTACCAATAATGTGGAAGAATATAATTGTACTAATATAGGATTATCCAAATTTGGCCAAGAAACCGCCTACTAATTGATATATTTGCAAAATTATAAATTGATCTAGGGCTGGATAGACATTGCCAACGCGGAATCGCTCATACGCTACGTGTATTACGACCACGAGGTGTACACGAGGTGTAGCGCTATACAGGCTTGTCCCTAGCTTGTCGATATCTCCCCCAGCGCTAGCGGCGCTGAGAGGTCTGAACAGGCGGTGGATTTATGAATTTCACAGGCGGATATTGGATTTCTTCCAATATTTCTGTATTTAACGATCCTTAGGTTCGGATTTTACCACACAAGCCCTATTTCAATACATATTCAACAATATTGATCAATATAGATAGATGTATTCGGCTACTTTCCCGAAACTGGTCTTGGGCTTTAAGAGAAAAATAATTTTGAGACTGCATATTGATGCATGATTTGGGGCTAGCCTTTCACATTTATAACATATATTTAGACATTGATTACTGCAAACTGCATTCATAGAGAATTTTAAAAAAAGTATATAAATGTTAATTACAGCAATCGTTCAAAATTGTAATTAAAAGGAACAAAAACCACCCGTATTGCCCTTGCCTCCCAAATATATAATGGCAAATCATTACCACTTCTCAAAAGTATAACATATTACAGTGTGCATGCTCCTAAAATATGAATTAAGAATATAAATGGCCTTCATATCTTCATCAAAAAAGAACAAGTAACTTTACATAGTTGGATGAAGGGATGATTTCTACACATTTGTTTTTCACTAATATTCATTGTGCAGTTCCCTTTTCTTTTCTCGGGCTAGGGCAGTTGACTGAAACCAAATAAATACACATGTATACCTTTGTCCAATTTTGATGTACACTACACAATCTATGTGCTATCTTCCTATGAACAACCTGGTCCATATTACTGTACTTATAAATTGAACCACAACAAATAAAAATAAGTTCTCGGGCTAGGGCAGTTGACTGAAACCAAATAAAGTAATACACATGTACCTTTGTCCAATTTGGATGTACACTACACAATCTATGTGCTATCTTCCTATGAACAACCTGGTCCATTACTGTACTTATTAATTGAACCACAACAAATAAAAAATTAAGTTGCTTTCACTGCCACAACAACTCTGTGTATCTGAATTATGAGAAGGTAACAATAATACTAGATGGATCTTCGACTGCGCACAGTTGAAAGTGATGCCTCTGCCATTTCCTGAACCCAAAACAAGCCAAAATGACTGCAAGATACATGAACCAAGTTTGGTGAGAATCCGTAAATGGGTTCATGAGATGCCACAATCACGAGGTACTTTTTCATATGAGCCCTTTGACCTTGTGACCCCCAAATCCAATTAGTTCATTGGCTCTGCAAAATATATATTTTGTGTACCAAGTTTGGTGAGAATCCGTTAATTGGTTCTTGAAATAATGTGATCACAAGATTGATTTGCATTTAATGAAGTATGTGACCTTTGGATCCTTAAAATCTATTCACCTCATTGGGTCTGTTAGATTATATATGTCAAGTTTGGTTAGATCAATTCTTGAGATAACGCTATCACAAGCTATGTTTGCCTGTAACCTTTGACCACATGACCCCAAAATCTGATCAGTTCATTGGCTCTGTAAGATACATGTACCCATGAATACTCGTACCCATGTCAATGAGTTCTTGAGATTCGACCACAAGCTGTTTTTGCATATATAGTAACCTTTGACCTCAACATCTGGTCAGTTCACTGGCTCTGCAAGATACATACATATTATGTCCAACGTTTGATGGCATTCTGTAGATCAGCTTCTTGAAATAACACGACCACAAGCTATTTTGCTCGAGCCTAATTGTGACCTACAATTCCAATTGATTCCACAACGTTACACACAGTAAAATTTGTTGTCAAAATTTTACAGAATTTGTATGACATTTTCGTTAACGAATGTGAAAACTAGTCGAACCCCGAGAGTCAAGGGGCTAACGCTGCTGCTACCCCACTGCTGTCGTCCCAATCTGCTAGTTCCTCTGCTAATCCTTTGTTGACGGCATCAACTGTTCGTCTCGTTGAGGTTGGGTGTTGACTTACTCCCAGGCGGTAGAGGCAGCGAGAGACCTACAGGTTGGAAGGGAGAGATATATATATGGCATGACAATTTGTGAAAAGAATGTACAAAAAGGAATGTGATGATGGAATTTGTTTCTGTAATCCATACAAAATTATTATTAAAATCTATAAAAAAATTATTATTAATTTTTGTTGAACTCTTACAAATTGTTGAAAATAATATCGGTGTGTATAAGGTCATTTAGCAAATAAAACAGTGTTATAGAACTTACAGACTTATCTGAACTATCTTTCTTTTACTTTCCTTTCTTAGAGATTTATGATGTGATATACGTGTTATAATGATAATAATTGTCCATTTTTATATAGCGCTTTTTACAGTTAAGTCTCAAAGCGCTCGGAACATTAACATTGGCTTAAGCTGATCAGCCTTAGGCCCAAAAAAAAAAATTGTTTGATTGGCGTAACGGGCAACCAAAAATTAGGGTAGGTCGGTCGGGATTTTTTATTTATTTTTTTTTTGTCAGCACAAATACACAAAAACACACACATAACACAACGAAATTCCAAATTCTATTGCAATTTTGTATTTATTTAATTTAAATTATTTTTTTATTAAATAAAATTCAGAAAAAACCTCTAGGGTCTGCGTGCATTAGCGCCGGTATTTTTAGGGTCGGGCGGGTTACGCCAATCCAACAATTTATTTTTCATGGCCTTATTCAAGGCTTCAAGCGCTCAAGCATTTCAAGGAATAAAAAATATCATTATGTTTTCATTATCAAATTGTTATTGTTATCAACTTATCATTACCATTATCATTATTTGTATTATTATAGCTAGCATTTTAGCATACTGTAGGCTATAGATAGATGTACATGACATAAATTCTTTGAAGTAAACTTGCCTTGTCAGGCGCGCCATTTTGCCAAAGCTGAATGCCTACTAAGCTCTGCATAAACTTCCATTTCCTGCTGTTTCTGTTGAAGAGGGCAATGGAAAGAAGGGCACCAAGACGAGGATGTGCCGTCGGATAACTACAAAAAGAACAACAGTAATATTTTGTTATTTATTATGCTAAATAGATACATAAGAATTATTTTCAACTCTAACATGTGATGCATGAGATGATGAATATTTATTATTTAAACATTCTGCTCATAGTGAATGCTGATATTGGTTGAGGGTGGGGGGGGGGGGGGGGGTGCCTAAGCCCCCCCCCCCCCCCCCCAATTCAGAAAGGTCAATTTTTTGTTGTACGTCTCGGGGTCCACTTTTTATTGGTCTTGTGTCCATTTTTTTGGATCTCGACCATCTAATTTCTAAACCAGGGGTATATAGCCCCATAGTCCAGGGGTGCCCCCCCCCTACTTTTACAACTTATACCAGTGGTCTCGGTCTTGGCCTCGAATATAGTTGCCATGCACCCATATTTTCACTTACTCCATATGGGACTCCTTCTTGCAGAGAACCGCTCGCAGACATGACAGCGTGAGGGGCGCGGCCGTCTCCGCCTCGCTGATGAAGTTGGCCCAGTTGAAGTCCTTGATGTCCTTCATTGTGCTCGGCCTCTTCTTCATCAAGGTCTTCATTTCCATCCTAAGTGTTCTACTCACTGTTGTCATCAGACCACTCAGTCCTGAAGGGGTGCCAGCAGCCACAGAGAACGCCGTGCTGTATTGCCCTCGTAAAAGAGCCTTCGTTAATCGGCGTTTGGCCGTGTTTTTCGGCTTCCTACGGCTACGTCCTCCTCCAGTTCGTGCCTTCCACTCACAGAGAGTCTCCTGGAAGAGCATCCTCCGCGCGGTGAGTTCTGCAATGGGTTAAATAATGGAGAGAATGAGAGGGGAGAGAGTGCAAGACAATACTTAATTATGATAAACGTTTCAATGATTAGGGCCCATTAAATAATTCTGGAAGTGTACAGTAATATATACTGTAAATTGACATCAAGAAAGTAATTTGAATATCACGTCCATCAGCAAAAGTAAAAACTACCAAAAAAGGACAACAGAATGCAACTTACTACACACGAGACGGAAACAGGTAAAGCAGCAATGCTGGTGTTTCCATTCCTCCCGTGGTCCGGGGCGTATCCCTGCATCCAGAAGAGCCGTGCCCAGAAGGATATTCGACTCCCGTAGTTTTGCCGACAGGGAATACCTGCGCATTCCCTCAGTATTCACTTTGCACGACTTGCACAATTTATAGTTGGACTTGGTCTTGGAGTTGGAGTTGTTCATTGTGCTGATGATCTGATTGACCACGACTCTAATTCTAAAGACTAAACTGACTAAACTAAAGACTAAACTATTATGAAATCTCAATCAATTACTCATCAAACAGATTTTTGGTAGAACTAGAACTAGAAGTAGAACTAGAACTAGAAGCCTATGCTATGGTATCATGGCTAATGCAGAAAGACTTAATTAAAGATAAATTGATCAGCGATGAGAGTAATTCGGATTATTCAGACAGTGATCCGGCTGAATTTATATCACAGAGATATGTACACAGCTAGTACTCACCGTCATAGACGCACCCGGTCCAAGATCAGACGGGCCCAAGACCAAGCCGGCGGCTCGGTCACAGTCTGTCGATGCACGTGTGTACATAATTGTTGGGAGTGTTTACAAAATACACGTGCATATTATGCACACATGCGCGCGCATGCATGTTCGATTTCGTCTACGTTTATGCTGCATGCTGCTGACTGCTGTACCACTACCAGATTTATGCTTCTGCCTTTTCTGGTTATTTCAGACACCATCCTTCAGAATTTGGGTAAGAAATGTCTAAATGCGTGTTTAAAGCATGTGTCCCTGTCCATGTGTTTAAGTTCCTTGAAATTTTAAGTGACAATACGGCATACGGACGTCTTGGATTACTTGATTAGTCCCACATGTTCAAATTTGTGAAGTTTGTGAGGTTAGGTCCCACACGTTCAAATTCATGCAGTAATGTGAAAACCAAAGTTTGAAGACGTATCTCAGTCTTATAACAAAGTTTTTGACACATACCGATTACCGTTCCTCATCAATAAATAAACTTTTGATTAAGGCTGAGTCGGTTCGGTCGATCACACCGGTTACCGACCGTTTCAATCGGGACCCGGTTTTTACGGAAACGGTGCCCCGAATAAAAAATAATAATATAAAAATGTTAAAAAAGAAATTAAGATTATCACTTAATGTAGCGGAATTCAAATAAAAACGGGGCAATCGATATCATTTACTTTAAACTAAAGAGTGGTTATTTTCGTGAAATTCTTGGTTCGTTACTTCGTTTGGACAGTCAGAAATTGAACAGGAAGCGCAAAATTGCTAGTCATTTGAACGCTATTGCCTACGGATATTCAGACAAAGTTAGGCCGACACTCCAGGGGAGTGTACATGTATGTATGATCAAGCTGATGAGCCAGTGCATTCAAAAAGTGGCTCAAGGTACGTATTTGGTAATTTTATACCATTTTAAAATGTTTTGATATACATGATTCTATGGCGTTTGAAAGCTGAACAGAACAAAAAATAAGCCCCGAAACAATGAAAAAAACTGCAAATTATCGGGAAATTTTGATCGCAGCGGCGCATCGCGATGCTAGCTGGCCGACTGAAGTTAGCGTGCGTGCCACGCCGGGAACTGAAGTTAGCTAGCATATCATATATATAGCATGCACTCGCGATTTTCTCGCGATATCGGGACCCGAAAACTTGCTGCTAACTTCAACCTTCGATTTTAGCGGCTTGTTTCAGTTTGGCGCGATGCTGAATAAACGATCGATTTCTAGGTCCAATTTACTTCGGAAAAAATACTTTTCTTGCGAAACGTGAGTTAATTCTGGATAGTCTGTAACTATTTTCCCGTAAAGATTGATATGTAAATCCATAAAAGCGTCAATATTTGTAATGTTATTTGCATATAAAAAGAGCAATATAAAGCCCCAAACAGTGCATTTTTGCCGATGCTTGCACGATTGCGTGATTTTACCGGTCCGAGTTTCGACGGCAAAAATTTATCGGGATACCGGTTCCCGACCGGTTACAGTTTATCGGGACCCGGTTCCGAATATATCCGACATGACTCGGGCTTACTTTTGATTCTAGACTATGTCTGGTCTCCAATTCATTCATGTCTAGTTTAATAGTTACTCTAGTCGTCTTAGTCCTTAGACGTCCTTAGTCTTAGTTAAGAAAGTTGATATTTCCAGCTTTTTGTCAGAGTTTTCTCAGAAACGGCTGAAATATCAATAAATATATCTGATCTTATAATTATTTGGGGCCCAAATAATTAGATGATTTTTTCAAAAAATAAAAAAAATGCTTTCAAGAACTTTTTCAAAAATTTTCAAAAGCGTTTTTAAAATAGTTGTTGATGATCTCTCTATTTAATCATTATTTCAATAAAACATCACATGCATAATTTTTGTATGAAAAATTGTTGAAACCAATGCCTCTTAAGAAAGCGCCCTCTTGTGTTTTAATGGCTCTTTTTGAATGATAACGGGCTTTTTACTTCTAAGTCATTTGTAATTTTGTATACCTTTCGAGCATGGTGGAGTTATAACTATTAGTTTATAATGTTACTGTCCAGGTTTGGTTACTAAAGTTCAGCCTTACCAAAACTAAACTACGGTACCCCTTTAACTACAAATGCATAATGCCATAATTTTAAAAAAAGAAACAAAAAAAAATAAATAAACGGTTACGTGTATTACATCATTGGGTGAAATTTATTTAACTATGTAATTATAGACAAGGAGACATTAATTTAATGTTACATGCAGGCCCCAGAAAGGCAGAATGGGTCAAACAAATGGTTTTTTAAAGCGGACCACTGGGCAAAGAAAAGTCCACATGCTAATATGTTTCAGTACCGTTGTGTGATATTAAAATAGATGCCCAACACTTTGCAAAGGGTTGTGAAATTCATAAACAATACAACCAACATTGCCTCAATGAGTCATGGTTCCGTAAGCGCCAAACGTCTGTGTGTGCGCCAATTCTGTTCAGGCATACATTTGGAGACAATATAATCACGGACGATGCTTTTGTCCTAATAGAGACAAAAGGTTGACTTCGTCTGCCGATGTGTGGTGGTACTATTTATGCACTGAGACTTTGTAAACTGTTTTATACAATTTTGTTTTTTAATGTTTCATTTGATTGTTTTTTCCCTAGTTGAAATCACCATGGTGTTTCTTGCCAAGAGATGTCTATCAGCCTTCTGCCAGAGAGTGTCTCAGATGTACCAGCCTTCCTTCGTCCTGCCTGAGGGATCAAAGGTTGCAGACCTAAGATGCAAAAGTCATAGGGTTGGTAATTTGTACAATTATTTGTGTTTTACATTCTGCAGGCCAGCAATCAAACTGACAACTGACAACTAAAAAGCCAGTCAGTATTTTGTATGCTTCTGCCAACGAAGTGGTCGGAGGCATTGGCCCGAATTCTCATCAGTGGCTCAACTTGAGCCCGGCCTAAAAAGACAAAGACTACCGGTATAACCAGTTCAACCATTTGCACCTGCAGCCTATTGTCTTGTTGCTATTCGCCACTGGAGATATTCTAATTTTTTCCTTTCATTATCCAGTCAATCCCTTGAGTTCTGCTTAAATAGGCATCAGGACAATGGACCCTTTGATATTCAGTCATAGTATAGTCGGTCATCAGCCAAATTGCGTCCTGGATCATCCAGGACATTGTATTGTTGGTGACCGGTAATACTGTGACTGAATTCTAAAGGGCCAATTGTCCTGATGCCTGTAAGCAGAACTCAAGGGATTGACTGGATAATGAAAGGAAACAATAGAATATCTCAGGTGGCGAATAGCAATAGGACAATAAGAAAAAAAAATGTGTGAACCAATTTTATCATCGTGCCTTGAGTAAATATGTTATTAGAGAGCGCCCTCTAATGTTTCAACGGCTGCCGTCATAACAGGCTTTTTACTTTTACTTAATAGCAGTGTGTAAGTTTTTCTACCATTCAAGCATCATTGAATTAAAATAATCGTTATTTTTGTATCATAAAGTTACAAATTGAAGAAAATACAATTTTTTGTTTTACCCAAACTGTACTATCCCTTGAAATGAAAGAGAAAATACTATTGATTACAATTTATCCGCAATTTTATGCAGTTGATGTTAGAAGCAGGTCTGATCCGGCAGGCCAGCTTGGGAACCTTCCATCTGTTGCCATTGCTGCTCAGGTCACTGGAGAAACTCATCAGGGTCATTGACCTGGAGATGCACAAGGTCGGAGGTCAGAAGATCGCCATGCCGGGAGTGACGCCAACCTCCCTCTGGAAAACATCAGGAAGGTTCGTTGAGTCATCTTATAGTGATCCGTTAACTTTTTCAAACTCAGCCAAAATCACTTGGAGCTTTCTCACTTATCTTGTACCTTGTTGTTTGGCTTATGGTACTAATAGAAGAATGAAATGGGTTTCATTTTTGATAATGTTTCCCTTATCAAGGAGTTATTTATGATTGAATTGAAAAGCGTTCCGGGACGCTTGTCGATCAAAATCAATGGACACTAGGTGATACAATCTGCCATTTCACTGTTTTGACTAGGTGAGGAGTACTCATTTTCAATGAAACTTTCACACATCATTCAGAAGAATCTTTTAATCAGATATTGGTATATATGGTCTCAAATATCACTTTTGGAAAAATGTTGACAATTTTAATGGATCACTTTAAAAGAGGGGTTCGGACGATTTCCCAGCATTTACCAATCAAAGAAGCAATATTTTTTCAACATATTGCCTTTGTCCCGACGAAAAAAGACCAACTGGATCATTCACAATCACTTTGGGACTAAATAAGGTAACAGTTCTTGATTGAATCTGCCGCCAGTGGGATCTATCCCAGCATGCAATTTTCGTGACGTCGATGCCTCACTTTGCTGCCAATACAAAGCAAAGTGAGGCTGGCGCGTCACGCGACCACGTGATAAAAATCGGAAGCGTACAGAAAATAGACGATGAATATCAAAAATTGCAGACACAAAACAATAGAGTATAAATCATCCTGATCTTATTTTTTTGATAAAAATATATTACCAATGAGTAATTTTTTTAGATTCTGGTACATTCATTTTGAAATCGTCTGAACCATCCCTTTAACTTTATTTTTACCACTTTGCATTGAGCCCAGGGTATCTTTGCATCACTTTTGTCTGCTCAAGTACCGAGCCTGAATTTTCTCTTATTCGCTGTTGTCTATTCAGGATAAATGATGCATTTTTAAAACAGATTAATTGACTTTTGTTACTAATCTGCTGACATTAATTGTTAGATTCATACATGGGAATCTGAGCAGAAATTAGTTTCATGAATTAAAATGAGTATAGAAAATTTGTATTTGTAGGTAGACAAACCAGAGACCTCCTGATTGCTAGACTATAGAATGTAGCTTCTGACTTTTTTGTGCATTGCTTTTTTAATTTGTTTCAGAAAGTACCGTTGTAAGAAGAGCTTTTTAGCTCAGTGGATAGAGGACCAATCTAGCAATCCAGAGATTAAAGGTAATTGCAAATTGTAAATTTTTGTTCTTGTTCTGTTTATTTTGTTTGCTGTTAGCTAGATATGCAGAGTACGGACCAGAGCTGTTGTGTTTGCATGATAGGCATGGGATCGAGTACTGCTTGGGACCAGTAAGTAACTCTACTTTATATTCTATAATTTAGTGTAATTTAATTCAGTCATAGGTTTTGAGGTTTTATAAGTTAATGTTTTTATTCGATACAAATTTAATTAGATAAAATGTACTCCTTCCACTTACCTACTCACACTCACACACTTTTTTCCATAATTTTCTGGAATTCCTCTCTATTCTCCTATAGATAATATAATTCTTATATCATGAATACCTAATCATGATCTCTGTCATATCATTACGTATCAGCAATACCATATCTGTGCCATTAACACACTTTTTAGTGCCTGTGGCACATCACAAACCATGCAACACCTCCTTCAATGTCCTAACCTTGAGTGTAGTCAAGAAGATTTGATGGCTGCAAATGAGAAGGCCCTGCGATGTGCAAAGTCATGGCCAAATATCTAATATTCTGGACTTGTGTAGATGTCGGATAAGAAAGAAGAAGTGCCTGAGATTTCAAAGCTCTATGGCATTTTTGTGTATTGTGTTGTGCAAAAATATGAGCTTGGCACTCAAGGAGTTAAAAATTAGTTGTTCATGGTACTGTTTCTCCTGATTCTGCTATTTTCTCCAATGTTATTAACTAAATATAGTCTATTAAAGCCTATCCCTTTAAAGGGACTTACAATGTAGTAACATTGTCCAAATCCTCAAAAACCAATTGAAATTCTAGCGCTTCCCTCATACATTGTTGTATTCTTATTAACAAAACAAGCATGGGACAGGTTTCGGTTTTTCAAATTTCCCTTTCATTAAAAAGATATTTACGATTGAAGTGTTCAGATGTCAAATTATCCAATGGATCGTCAGAACCGTGTACAAAGTGAGTGCAATGAGTTAGTGAATGTCACTTTGCATTTTTTGCTCATTACTCGGCCATATAAAGTCCATTTAACTTGGAATTTTCACACAGCACCCAGTGGACATATCAGATAACAACAATATACATTGTATCAACCACTCATCGCTTTTTGCACATGTTAACAAAGTTACTAGATCCCTTTAACCCCTTGACCACGGGAACCGAGTGGGTTGTGTACAAAGTCTATGGGGATTTCGTAAACTAGTTGGGAATGGGTTAATAGGCCTTGGTTTTGAAGCAGCCGGTAGATGATGGACACTCTGGAACTCTTATCTTCTCCACTTCTGCAGGTTCTATCTTCAGCTTGAGATTCAGGAATTTCTTCACAACTTCCTCATTTTTCTGGTTTTCCAATTCTCCCTCCTCTTCTGGTATTCCTAGGATACGATGTTCTCTCCCGCCACGTAGAGCTGAAGTTTCTTATACCTCTTTGCACACTTCTTCATGATGATTTTGTATTTCCTCTTGTATTTTGGGAAGAGTTTTAGTATTCAGCTCGTCAACTTCGTCTCCTTGATATTGGACTGCTTCAATCAGTTCCGATATTTTAGTTTCTTTTTTTTTTTCACTTTCACTGAGCACTGCTTGTCGAATTTCGTTTTTCAAAGAGTCTTCAAGATTGGCCAGCCTTATGGCCACATTACTGGCGCATTTTTCAAGCATCGCTTCCATAGCTGACGTGTCTCTATCTTTAGAGAGAGTGTTTGTACTTGTAGTTTAACTCAATCTCGATTTTGTTCACCTTTGTGCGCCAGATTGAATATTGTCCAGCTGCTATTCAATCGGGAAGAGGTTGAAATTCCCGCCAAAGCTTTTGAAGGCCAATTGAACAGATTACGTAGGTTCAAACAAAAAACAAGTAGACTAGAGTTCATGTGGCATTGAACACACTATTGAATAGGAAAACGGGAGAGCCTTTCAGAAGCGTCCTTACACGCCAATGGACATAGCGTCTAGCTATGACACACAGATGCACATGCATGCACATACACACACACACACACACACTCTCTCTCTCTTATATTATATCATAAGAACTTGCAAATTTATAGTTTTCATGTAGCATTATTTCATACTACATGTGTATTTAACTGAAGTAGAAAAAAAGACATTGATATCATGTTATATTTTGCACCTTAGAGAAAAAGGTGATATTTTGGCATTTAATTTCCTTACCAGACACATGAAGAGGCTGTTACAGACATCATTGGATCAGAAAATACCCTCTCACACCGCCAGCTGCCTATCAAGCTATATCAGGTACACACATAATAAGATTATTCAAATCGGTTATGAGTGATGACTGTCATATTAACTGGTTGGCTTGAAGTACACATAGTAATGTTCCTTGTAATAAAATGCCTTATTGTTCATCAGTTTAATTTATTCTGTATCCCTGCTGTTATTTGTTACACAGAGAGCCAATAGATAAGTTCATTCATTTTCTTGATCTTGTATCCTTATTGAAACCTTATTTTGATGAAACGTGTTGTTGGTTTTTAGTTAAGAAACTAAGAAAATAGCTAAGAAAATGGAGATACAGTCAAACCTGTCTTAGCGGCCACCTGTCTATAGCAGCCAACCTGCCTATAGTGGCCACTCAAAGTGATCCCTTGCAGAGAAAAACAGTGTAATTGAACCTGTCTATAGAGGTCACCTGTCTACAGTGGCCACATTTCTTGTCTCCCTTCGGTGGCCACTATAGACAGGTTTGACTGTATATAAACATGTTTTTATGCCTCCGCAACGAAGTAGCCGGAGGCATTATGTTTTCGGGTTGTCCGTCCGTCCGTACGTACGTCCGTACGTACGTACGTACGTACGTCCCGTTCTCGTGATCGCGTTATCTCAAGAACCGATTGACGGATTTTCACCAAACTTGGGTCATGTATGTATCTTGGGGGGCCGATGATCTGATTAGATTTTGGGGTCATGAGGTCAAAGGTCAAAGGTCACAGAGCTCATTATATATGCAAAAATAGCTCGTGATCGCGTTATCTCAAGAACGGATTGACGGATTCTGACCAAACTTGGTACATGTATGTATCTTGGGGGGCCAATGATCTGATTAGATTTTGGGGTCATGAGGTCAAAGGTCAAAGGTCACAGAGCTCATTATATATGCAAAAATAGCTTGTGATCGCGTTATCTCAAGAAGGGATTGACAGATTCTGACCAAACTTGGTACATGTATGTATCTTGGGGGGCCGATGATCTGATTAGATTTTGGGGTCATGAGGTCAAAGGTCACAGAGCTCATTATATATGCAAAAATAGCTCGTGATCGCGTTATCTCAAGAAGGGATTGACAGATTCTGACCAAACTTGGTACATGTATGTATCTTGGGAGGCCGATGATCTGATTAGATTTTGGGGTCATGAGGTCAAAGGTCAAAGGTCACAGAGCTCATTATATATGCAAAAATAGCTCGTGATCGCGTTATCTCAAGAACGGATTGGCGGATTCTGACCAAACTTGGTACATGTATGTATCTTGGGGGGCCAATGATCTGATTAGATTTTGGGGTCATGAGGTCAAAGGTCACAGGGCTCATTATATGTAAAAGTAGCTTGAGATTGGAAATCTCAAGAACTGAATATCAGATTTCAATCCAAATTGATACCTGAATGTATCTTAGGGAACAATTGTAGTCATTAGATTTTGGGGTCATGAGGGCAAAGGTCAAGGTCACTGATAGCTCATAATTGTGATACGTCAAGATCTAAAAGGCAGAGTTCCATCAAAATTGAGTTAACAGAATTAATTCAGTGTACAGAATTAATTCAGTGTACAGTATATGTTGATTTGGGCTTGATATAAATAAATTGCGTAATGGCGGAGGCATCATTTTCGACTGCGCGCAGTCGAAGATCCATCTAGTTTCTACCTGAAGTGGGTTCAAACATTTTTCTAGAAAATAGTAATCAAAGTTCTACATTAGTTTTGAATGTAGAATAAGCTCACTTGAGCACAAAATGCATTCATATTTTTTTCCTGAATTGATCCTTAGAAACTGTTTTCGTGGTTGTTGTTTTTCTCAGATAACCAACAAATTCCGAGATGAGAGGAGACCCAGATTTGGTTTGCTCAGAGGCAGGGAGTTTCTGATGAAAGGTATTCTTATCATTAGAAATGTTTGCTTATTTGTGATATAAATATTTAGCTCTAAAGTACCAACTGTTTCCAGGACCAAGATTAGCAGATCGTTATTATGTGTCCATGATCATTATCATCACCATCATAATTGTGATCATCATTATCATCATCATCATCATCATCATCATCATCATCATCATTAATCATCACTGTCATCATCATTATCATCTTCATTATCATCTTCATCATCACTGTCATCATCATCATCATCATCATCATCATCACTCTCATTATCATCATCATCATCATCATCATCATCATTATCATCATCACCATCACCATCATAAGTTCAGTCATCTGAAGTACTGTAATTATTTTTCTTGAGAGCTTAAAAAGTATTCTCTCCCTGTTATATTTTCTCCATGAGATATTTTGTCAAGGTTGTAATGCTCCAAGAGTTTAATTGTCTGGCTGGTAGTTGTACAGGTGATTAATAAAAATTATAATGATAATAAATATAATTTATAGAGCACCTATGTACTCATCAGGTACTGTTCAAACCCGTCCAATTATCTTGCACACTATCTCAACTCCTTGAGGAGCATAATAGCCTCCTCTACCATATAGGGCGCTACAGGCTAATTTCACACCCGACCAAGTACCCATTTTTTACTCCTGGGAAGAGAGCAGCAATGTGGATTAAATGCCTTGCTGAAGGACATAAATGCCAGGGCATCAAATGATTTCGAACTCGGGGTACTGTGATGAGAAGTCAAAACGCTTATCCGATTGTGCCACAGCACAAGATTCATGACATTTGACAACTCTCTCTATATCGTTAACATTGTATACCCTTTTTTTCAATTTTTGTCAAATTGATTAAACGATTCCAAAAATGTGAATCATCCATCAATTATTTTTGTTTGTTTTCCTGCACAGATATGTATACCTTTGATGCAAGCTTGGCTACTGCTGCAGAGACGTATACATCAGTATGTGAAGCATACAAGAACACGTTTAGCAGACTTGATCTACCAGTTGTTCAAGGTATGATATTCAAATGTTTTTAAAATAAGTTTGTTTAATTACACAAATTAATGACTGTGGGTGTAAAGATAAGATGCTACTGCTGCAGAGATGTATAATTCAGTATGTGAAGCATAGTAGAACACGTTCAGCAGACTTGGTCTCCCAGTCGTGCAAGGTATGATAATCAAATGTTAATAATGATTTGATTTGATACAATTGTTCTGATGCACAAACTAATGATTTGTGATCTCCCAGTTGGGCAAGGTTATGATAATCAAATGTTAATAATGATTTGATTTGATTTGATACAATTGTTCTGATGCACAAACTAATGATTTGTGATATCCCAGTTGTGCAAGGTATGATAATCAAATGTTAATAATGATTTGATTTGATTTGATACAATTGTTCTGATGCACAAACTAATGATTTGTGATATCCCAGTTGTGCACGGTATGATAATCAAATGTTAATAATGATTTGATTTGATACAACTTTTCTGATGCACAAACTAATGATTTGTGATCTCCCAGTCGTGCAAGGTATGATAATCAATTGTTAATAATGATTTGATTTGATACAATTGTTCTGATGCACAAACTAATGATTTGTGATCTCCCAGTTGGGCAAGGTATGATATTAAAATGTTGATATTTATTTAGTTTGAATAAAATCAGAGCAAAGTAAAAAGGGTTTCTCCAGGATTCGAACCCGAGGCTTCTGGATTGCTACTGATGCTCTACCGACTGAGCTATAGAAAGCCTTAGTGCGATGTTCATCCCTGAAACCCCGTAGTTTTTCAATGCTTTTGATGGTCAGAAGCTTTAAGTTTCTGATCAGATTCTCTATTATGTTTAAAGAATTTATTTATTTTGATACAAAATATTGTTTAATGCACAGATTAATGATTTGTGTATGTAAAAAAAAAAAGTTACAGGTTTACACCATTTCAGATTATCTTAGCAGAGGACAACTGTTATGCCTCCGCCAGCGAAGTGGCTGCAGAGGCATTGGCCCGGATTCACAAAGCAGGTTTGTAGGAGGTTTGTACAAACCATGGTTTATCTATGGAGTGCTGCTCGTATACAAGTCAAGCAATTTATAATTTCTAATGATATCACTGTTAGTGCTTGTTAACCAGCAAATTTCACCATGTGAGAAGACAAACATTTATTTGGTGCATTTTGTAAATGTGTACAATCAACATTGATAACAAGTAAGGAGTTTACATTCTTTCTCCATCAGTACACAAATGGCACTCCATAGATGTAGACCGTGGATAAACCATGGTTTGTACAAACCTCCTACAAACCTGCTTTGTGAATCCGGGCCATTATGTTTCTGTTATCTTTAGTAAATAACTTTAACTAGAACTGTATGGAAGGACCGAGCATGGTGGCTTAGCAGTTAGAGTGTCCGCCTCATGCACAGGAGGTCCCGGGTTCGAACCCAGACCGGGTCATACCAAAGACTTTATAAAAATGGTACCTTCTGCCTTCTAGCCAGGCGTTTATAGAATGGAGAAGGGAAAGTTAATCACACGAGTTACCAGAGGACTGGCCTCCTTCTGTAGCTTTCGCTACATTTAGTAGACGTGTGGCATAGGGCTAATTAATCGGAGATAGGCGCTGCCATGTAGATTATGTCGCAAGCCATCTGTGTGCCAAATTTTGTGGCGGCCAGAGCATAGCCAAAATACCCCGGCCTGATTAGGTTTAATGATGAGATTTATCATAATGAATTACATTATTCTCTCGTAGTTGACCAATAATTTAGTTGCCCTATCAGGCAATCAAACTAGGCCAATTATGAAGTTTTACTTGCCCAACATCAATTTTGACTTGCACCTGGTAATAGGGCAAGTGCTAGTTTTTAGCCCTGCTTATGTCTCATGATCTAGCTCTACCTAACTAGAACTATATGGAAACTTGGACATACCGTAGAACACCATCGTCAAGCACCCCCAAGCACCAATATGTATCTTGCTTTTAAAGAGCGCCCGCTCTCTGTCCAAACGGGAAACTATAATCAAGAATGCAAATAATGGTGAGGAATATTCATGAGAATAATAATTGAGGTGAATCTCATGGAAACGTCTTTAAAAGCAAGATTTGTATAGGTGCTTGGGGGGTGCTTGACGCTGGTGTTCTACGGTATATGCAATTATATCAGCATGTATAAGTATCTTTCACCATATCCTTGTGTGTCTTGTCTGTCCGTAGCTGTTGGGGCAACAGGTGCGATAGGAGGGTCTTTCTCCCATGAGTTTCACCTGTTCTCGGAGGCCGGGGAGGACCACGTGTACCACTGCAGTAACTGTGGGTATGCCGTCAACCAAGAAACAGTAGGTGAGAAAAGTATATCACTTGTACACAGTAGGTTTGAGGTAGTAACATGTAGGAATGGGAAGGGATTTTGTAGTCTTGAAAAGGACTGTACTATTCTTTCTGGGATAGTCCTAAAAAGGACTGGTAGATTTGGAAGAATTCAGAAACACCCACATCAAGATATTGAAATATTGCCTTTTCATTGGAGGGGGGGGGGGGGGGGGTTAGTGACAGGTTACTGTATAGTCAGTTAATGCTTCTCTCAATGAAGCTGGGATTTAGGTGGGACATGCATCCATGCATGCATCCATCCATCCATCTATTTATCTATTTTTTCCTCCTAGATGGTGAGCCTACCTGTACTAAGGGCTGTGCTACACCAGACTGCAGTCTGACCACGAAGCAAGTCATTGAATTGGGGCATGCATTCCTACTTGGAAACACATCTATCAATCCATCTATCTATTATGTGTATCCCTCCATCTATCAATTCACCCATCCATCCATCCATCCATCCATCCATCCATCCATCCATCCATCCATCCATCCATCCATCCATCCATCCATCCATCCATCCATCCATCCATCCATCCATCCATCCATCCATCCATCCATCCATCCATCCATCCATCCATCCATCCATCCATCCATCCATCCATCCATCCATCCATCCATCCATCCATCCATCCATCCATCCATCCATCCATCCACCTATCCATCTATCCATCCATCCATCTATCCATTTATCTATCTATTCATTTATCCATTCTTTCTCCTAGATGGTGAGCCAACCTGTCCGGAGGGTTGTGCTACATCAGACTGCAGTCTCTCCATGAAGCAAGGGATAGAGGTGGGGCATGCATTCCTACTTGGAACCAAGTATTCACGGATCTTCAAGGCTCAGTTTACAGACGGAGAAGGAAAAATCAGGTTAGCAATCCATGATCTTCAAGATTACTTAATAAAGCTTAGTCTTTAGACAATATTTAAAATGTTATATCTTGATTATATTTGTATTAAGTGCTATTCAAATGTACTAAATTTAGCTATGAATGTTTAACTTGCACAATTGTTTCAATCCAAAAGTTATATTTCTTATTTCATATTGAAATTTCCAGTTTTAAATTTGCATCTGTGCAAAACCTTAAATCTGCTTGTAAAATATTGGTATTGGTACACTGCATATAAACATAAAATATCCTGAGAATTTATGCTGAATGCCCTACACTGAAGAATGAATACAAAATAAGACTAGTACAGATTTCAAATTTGTTTTGCTACGTTTTCAGGTTATCTGAGATGGGTTGCTATGGACTGGGTGTTACACGGATCCTAGCAGCAGCGATAGAGGTGTTATCATCTGAGGATGAGATCAGGTGGCCTCAAGTGATAGCTCCCTACCAAGTCTGCATTATTCCTGCAAAGGTTTGTTATTGTTTGTATCGTGTTTGTCTATTGTTTGTTCTATTGATTCTATTGATGTGTTTGATTGTTAGAATATCCGTCTGTTTGCTTGTTTGTTTGTTTGTTTGTGTGTTTGAGTGATACAATCTTCTTGATAATCTAATCCACAATGTAAATTTATGATGGATTTAAATTGCATACACATGCGGGGAGAATCAGGTGGCCTCAAGTGATTGCTCCCTACCAAGTCTTCATCATTCCTGCAAAGATTTGTTGATTGTTATGGTGTTTGTCTGTTGTTTGTTCTATTGATAGTGTGTTTGATATGTTTGTTTTGTTTTATTTGTTTTTTCCTCATTGTTTGTTTGTTTTGCTTCATTGTTTGTTTGTGTGAGTACAGAATGTAATGAACAATGTAAATATATTGGACGGATTTAATTTGTATAAATACGCAGGAAAAATTTATGTAAGATGATGATGATGATGATTGATGATGAAAATGATGATAACAATGTTGATGATGATAAAGAAGATGATAACGATGATGATGATGATGTTGATGATGATGATGATGATGATGATGATGATGGTGATGATAATGATGATGATGATGAAGATGATGATGATGATGATGAAAGCAATGATGATGACGACAAGGGCGATGATGCTGATGATTTGATTGATAAAATTGCGAAAATAATGTACATTTATCTTAGTCCAGAACATGGACTGCCATGGTTTTACACGTAATAACAATGCACACAACACATGTCAGTGGGTGTCAATGGGTACTTTTTCTGAAGTATTGTAGGAAATAGTTTGTGGGATCATTACAAGTTACAACTTGGGCAGGACTGCTGCTATGCACATTTGGAAAATATGAACAATTTCTATCAAGTTAAAGGGACTTAGTAACATTGTCCAAATCCTCAAAATCTAATTGGAATTCTAGCGGTTCCCTCATACCTTGTTGTATTCGTATTAAAAATAAAAGCATCAGTTTTTTCAAATTTCCCTTTCGTTAAAAAGATAGTTACGATTGAAGTGTTCAGATGTTAAACTATCCACTGGACCTCGAAAACCATGTACAAACTGAGTGCAATGTGCTAGTGAATATCACTGCTCATAACTTGGCCAACGTCCATTTAACTTGAAATTTTCACACAACACCCAATGGACATATCAGATAACAACAATATGCATTGTATCAACCACTCATCACTTTTTGCACATGTCAAAAAAGTTGCTAGATCCCTTTAATAAGTGTATTATCAACATTGATATAATTTTCTTTTCTGTTTGGTAGGAAGGAGGCAAGGAGAGTTCAGCTATAACTATGGCAGAGACCCTGTACGGCAACATATGCCAGCACACACCTCGACTTGCCGCTGAAGTCCTATTGGACGACAGGGGTCACATGACCATTGGGCGGAGGGTCAAGGATGCGTCTCGGTTAGGTTATCCATTCATCGTGGTCGTTGGCAAGAAGGTTGGTCTGCTAACCAAATTATTCATTATTTCAAACATAGGGAAACTGACCAGAAATATATTATAACATAAATGAAAATGAGCAAAGAATATTGGGCTGCCCAGGTATTTGAACCCGAGTAATGCATCACTTTGGTGATCCCTTGCACATATCTATGAGTTGATTTGTTATCCTTCAGGTTAGTGTACGGTTTCAAATAGCTTCTGACAAACAAACCATCACAGGAGCTTTCTAGCTCAGTCGGTAGAGCACTGGTCAGATAGCAGACCGGAGGTCTCCGGTTTGAATCCCTAACCCTATCATATTTCTTTGTCTTTGTCATTGCCATTGTTTTCAATATTTCGATTTTTTTTTTTTTTTTCTTTCTCAATTACTGTTTTGAAAAATGCTTATTATGTATATCCATTAATATTGTAAACTGTATTATTATGTTAATCAATCTATATGTTATACATGTTTATTTTCAGTATTCAATTAATGTATTTCTTTCTGTATTTATATTATAATTTTGTATTATGTGATTATGTTGAAAATAAAATTAATCAAATCAAATCAAATCAATCAACATCATTATTATTATTGATATTAATTAAATCATTATCATTATTTTCTTTTCTTTTTCTTACCTTACTACAGGCTCTGGAGTCAGACCCCCGGTTTGAAGTGATTGACACCCAGTCTGGCAACACAGAGTACCTATCACAGTCTGATGTCCTACAACGCATGGAGCACATCACAACATTATGACAATAGCTCTTGAAATTTTGTAAGGCATGAACTTTTTATTAAATTATTTTTCACTCGTTTTGTCAGAGGAGACCTAGATACAAAATACTAAGTGCATGTTTAAGATCTGGCATATTATACAGTGGAAATTTGCTATAAAGAATCAAGGGTAAAATTATTGTAAAGGGTCAAATTATAAGCCCTATAAAGTGGAACTTCATTATAACGAGGTCGTTTGAACCATGTATATTAATACCTTGCTGTATCAGATATCTTGTTATATCAGGGTAGAAAACAAAGAATAGAAAGAGCTGATACTGCAAAATTACCTTGTTATACAAGGAGTTTATTATACAGTCAGCTTGTGGTTGCACCATGTAAGAAGGAAGTTAGAGAGTCCTGAGAAGGACTGTTGGTATTCTTTCTTGGTTAGTCCTGGAAAGGACTGTTGCTTTCTCTCTTGAGCTTGTAGTTCTAAAAAGAACTACAGCGCCAGTATTGGTAGTATTGGTAGTAAGGGGAGGATGGGTGGTAGGAGCGGGCTCGACTTTTTAGAACAGGTTGACTGTTCGCCGTCAGAGCTCTGTATATCGGAGCTCTCTATTCTGAGGTTCCACTGTTGTACCCTATATTTGTTATGAATTAAATTCTATGCAAATCTACGTTTTTGTTTTAATTTTGGGGAATAATTCACCCCAAGCCTCTAGTGGAATTTTTCATTATGAGAAATAAGTAAATTTGTGTTATATCAACGTTATTTCTGGTGTCCAAAGAATCAAATTTCCAAATCCTCATAAACGTCATCATCATTATCAACATCATCATCAGCTTTATCATCTTCATCACTATTGTCATCATCATCACCATTATCATCACCATCACCATCACCATCACCATCACCATCACCATCACCATCACCATCACCATCACCATCTTCATCTTCATCTTCATCTTCATCTTCATCTTCATCTTCATCTTCATCTTCATCATCGTCTTCATCATAATATAATAATATAATATACTCAATTTATATAGCGACTAATATGATTGATAATCATCTCTAAGCGCTTTACAGTGATAATATTACCCCCGGTCATAGGATACAATGCAAACCAGCACACATTGTGTGCACCATCTCCATTCCCTGGGGAGCATTTCTTCCAAGCGCTCATGGGTTCAAGAAGATCGTTCACATATAGGCTTTCACCTCCTACCGGGTCCCCATTTATACACCTGGGTAGAGCGCAGCAATTGTGCATAAATTGTCTTGCTGAAGGACAAAGGCAGTGGGCAGGGTTCGAACTCGGGATCTCATGATCGGAAAGCGCGCGCTCTACCAATCTTGCCACACCACATCCACCATCATTATCATCTTCATCATCATCATCATCGTCATCGTCATCATTATCATCATCTTCATCATCATCATCATCATCTTCATCTTCATCATCATCATCATCATTTTATGGATCTCTATCAGGTCTGATAAAGGAATATGAAAATCATCTTTACCAGCAAATTATGAAAGTTTACAAAAAGAAGTATTTATAGAATTTGCGGTGTAGCAAATGTCATTTCAATAGATATTTGTATATCCAACCTTTCTCTGATTGTTTCTCTTATAATGTATGGTCCCTTCTTATAAATATCCTACAAAGCAATACTGTGGGGCGATTTGGCAGAAATTATTTGTTTTGTCACGTTTATAATACTAAAGGTGCTTTGTATTATCAATTAACATCTGTGAATGCATTGTGGCAAATTATGTCCCAAAAAATTATTTGATTTATGAATAAAGCTATAAATGCTATTAAACAATGTATATGAAGAATGTGTTTATGTTGTCGCTTTTATTATATTTATGCAATATGAGTTATGGATATGAATTATTAGGAAAACTTATAAGTAAGGTAGCCATTCTCTGTCTGGAGAAAAGGTTTATATTATAGAGGGAGAGATAAGTTGATGGGATAATAAATGGTTCTATGATACATGTGTTTTCTATGGGGCAATTCCAAGCAAACATGGACAAAATGTCACGGTGTTACCAAAAAATAACAATTTTTGGCATTTGAATCCTTCAAATATTTATGTTTTTATAATTTTTGAAATGCTTATAATGATCGCTGTATTTGCAGTACCGGTATATAAAAATTGGCAGGATGCGGCAAAGGGGTGGATTTTTGGTTACACTGATGCTTTGCATGGAATTTACCTACTGTATGGCGACAATTGATCCACGATAAGAGAAAATCGAGAAATAGTGGGAAGGAGTAGTGAGATGCATGTAAAAAGGTTTTCACCGATACATCGTTCAAATTGTAAATAAATTGTACATGTATAAATATTGTAAAGACAGGATTTATATACCCTAAATGTCTTTTAAATTACTTTAATTAAGTTCTTATCTAGGATATCACAGCTAAAAGCAAGAGACAAAAATTGAGGAGTACAATTTCATATCACATTTTATTGTTATCTGAACTTGAACAGTATCATTGTATGCACATTATGCAGAATAAGTTACTTTTATAGTTCAACTTTAAAAATCATTTGAACAGCCTAACATTTTGATATTAGAAACCTTTCACATGACAGAGAATATCAGGCATGGATAACACTGGTTGGTTGTATCATATTCATAATATCTAAGCCCTATCCTCGCCTGCAGTGACTGAATTTTGTTCTCATAACAAGCAAAATATACAGAGAATGCATGATAACCCATTCCTATTGTGAATTTTTCATTCACCTGAATAGGCAACTCTTAAAACAGAATTGCCCCTGCTTTTATCAATAGAACAACAAATGAAAAAAAACCCCACAAATTTTGTCCTTTCCTGCCAACAAGATATTTTAATATCCATATGAAGGTATGAACACCAGTTTTGAAAATTTTAGAGTATGGTCACCAGTGTATGAAAACAAATAATGCTTTTCATAAGATACTTCGCTCATTATATACTGAGGTATAATTTCAAAAGTATGATTAATAGTACACATATCACATGCTATGTATTTGATTTGTTTCATATTTTGCAGCTTCAATCGCGAATATATCAAATTGACAAAAGTTGAGGTATGGGCGTTCTGCAACATATTGAAGATACAGTGGAACCGAGTTATAAAGATCTCTAAAATAACAAAATCCTCATATGACTAAGTAATTTAGCTGGTCCCAGCTCTTTATTTTCTTAAATGTTTGATCCTGATATTAAGAGATACCTGTTATAACAAGGTAATTGTCATGGTCCCAAGGACCTTGTTATAAAGAGGTTCCACTGTATATGATATCAGGTTTTGCATTAGGTTGATGCTTCCTCAACATAAAGAATGTGAAAAAAGGCAAGCGATCAAACCAACTGCATTCAATATTTTACCTGAGGTAAAATTTGGAAAGAGCTAAAACATGATATAGAAGAGTTTGATAAAGTCTTTGCTAGACTTGAGTACCAGTCTCATGATACTGAATATGATTCTGCTAAGTTGGAAAGTGACTGTTGTAACTCGTCTGCATCCATCTGATAATTCTTTAGTTTCCTGAGAAGTAAGTCTAATCGCCCGACTAACGGATTTGGCGGAGTTTGAAATAAAGGCTCCAATACCTCGACAGTTGCGAGTAGGATATTTGCTTTAGCGTTGATTCCAATACATGTTCCATTTATACACTCAATACCTGTAAACAAATGGAGAAAAGAAGGTGGAGAGAGGGGGTTTTAAACACTTTATTATTGTATTTTATATGATTATTTTTGTATTAGCATTACATTTCATTTCAGTGCAGATATCTTTTATGAAAGTATTGCTTAGAATTTACTACATGTACCAGTTTAAATCTTACATATACATATAGTTGCCAGTTTAAATTATTAGATTAAAATAATCGATAAATATTGAAGATTTAAGATATACTGTAGATTATGAAATAAATATAAATTCAGTTAAAATATCCATTTCAATCTTTCGCAGCATTCATTCATTTATCAAATTAAATTTCAGTTCAATTCAGTTAATTTTTTATTTCAACTAAATGTCAAGAATGTACATTAGATTGGACGTAACGAACATAATTTTATGTGAACACACAAAAAAAGATTATACCAACCTGCATCCTCGCCCAGTATACTGCAGTCACGTGACTTGAGGCAGCTCCGTTCCTCGCTGGACATATCGTCAAGATCCCCGACCTTTAACCTCCCATCCACCATCATAAACTGGCTCAGCTTGAAGTCGCCTATCTCCAGCGAACCAAGGGGAGAGTGCTCCAAAAACACCAATAATTCTGCCATGTCCTGCCCGATCTTTGGTGGAAAAAGATGAACGTAAATATCAAACATCAATATAATATATAGAAACAGACGGATGAATATACTCTTAACCTCCCTTCTACCATTATTATATAGCTAAAGTCCTGACTACCTGAAAGCATGAAAATATAGAACAGAAGATCAAAGGATAGATAGACAAATATATACATCAAATCATTAAAGTCAGAATGCTACAAATTTAAACTTCCATTACTGAATACTGCTGAACTTTTAACTATTGATATTGTGTGTTGAATGAGGTGTATGAGCTGACGCATCAGTCCTACCAATAATCTACTGTAACATAACTTCACAATTCCCCTCAGTCTTTAAAGGGACTAAACATTGTCCAAATCCTCAAAATCCAATTGGAATTCTAGCGGTTCCCTCATACCTTGTTGTATTCGTATTAACAATAAAAGCATGGGGCAGGTTTCGCTTTTTCAAATTTCCCTTTCGTTAAAAAGATTAACGATTGAAGTGTTCAGATGTTAAATTATCCACTGGACCGCAAAAACCGTGTACAAAGTGAGTGCAATGAGTTAGTGAATATCACTTTACATTTTTGCTCATTACTCGGCCATATAACCTCCATTTAACTTGAAATTTTCACACAACACCCAGTCGACATATCAGGTAACAATATACATTCTATCAACCACTCATTACTTGTTGCAAATGTCAAAAAAGTTACTAGATCCCTTTAATTCCGTAACCTATAGCTTCTGAAAGGTTTGATAGGAGCACGAACTTATAATATATATGGGCTCTCACCTGCAACCTCTCACTCCACGTGAACTGCTTGATGCGGTATTCGGAGAGCTTCTTGCCGACCTCGACGACGGAGACGATTCCCTGGTCGCGAACCGACCCGGTGACGGCATCCCCTCTCACGCAGTAACCTAGCAACTGACGATACAAACATAATTCATTTTATTGATACAAGTCATATTAATCATTTCACAAAATTACAGCATTATTCCTCCAACATTACCCAAGGTTCTGGTAATGGGAGGGAAGTGACTGGGGAAATAATTTAAAAGCAGAGGGCCCAATCTATGATTAATTTGTAAATTAATTAGACCCAGTGGGCAGTGACCACGTCCCTCGACAACAGGAAAATTTAAAAATTGTTTTCAAACAAAATATGAACATGCTCTAAATAATGGACATAGTATTGTATGGGAAGAGGCAAAGATCACTGACTTCGAATCAAACTTTTGGCCAAGGAAAGTGAAGGAAGCGACCTGGATAAAGAGACTGACTTAATCCTCTTGTATAAATGGGTACCTGGTCTGGTGAAAATTAGCTTGGTGCACCTATAGAGTTGCCCGCTAGTATGCTCCCCGGGGAGTTGAGAATGTGTACAATATCATGGTGCGGGTCTGAACTGTACCAAATGACCAGGGATAATAATAAGCGCTTTGAGCATCTTATATTAGGTGGATATTGCGCAATATAAATATTCTATATTATTATTATTATTATTTTGAATAGAGACACTGGCTACTCACTTTCTCCAATATTCACCCCAGTAACCACAGTGCAACAAAACCAAGATGTGATGAATCCAAGTCACTTGGCTTGAGAAAGTCGCCAGTATAGGGGACGAAAGCTCGTCGGTCAATAAATTGTTTATATAAAATATAAACCTTCAGTATTCAGTATACAGTGGAATCCCTTTTCACAATATCCACACAATAATAACATTACATTGAAACACGATGTTATGTTAAAGAGACCCCTCGCCCCTCCGAAAATAATTGTTTATTATTGTTGAATACAATATAATAGCCGCGTGGGAGGGGGGAGGGGGGGGGGGATTGGGGGCTCCCCGTGATAAAAAAAAGAAGTAAATTCAGAATCAGGCATTGGGTGACACAAATTCACAGCAGGGGCGTAGCTACACCGTCTTTTTTTTTCTCCACAGGGGGCTGAGGAATTATGGTTATGGCCTTGTGTCATTTGTCAGTGTTTTGGCAGAGAGGGGGATATACTAGACCGGAAAATTGGTCTCCTTTTTGACGGTTGTTCCACTGAAAAAGAAAATCCCATTTATGTTATAGGCAGTTATTTCTAACAAGGGGCGATAATCTAGCAAATTTCCTAATAAAACTTCAACTTCTGGACGCCATCTGTCAGTCGTTCATTATGCCAGGGAAGTCATCCCGCAGGGAGCAATTTCCTGATTAAATATGCGGTTTCCATCAAGCCCAGATGCATCACGTGTGATTATCCACTGGGGACAGGTGATATATAATCCATGTGTATATACCAAACGTTTGTTTGTGCTCACTTGTACAATTAACACTTGATCGAGTGGAGCATAGGTCTATGAGTATGAGTGGAGTGATCCTAAGTGATCCTAACCTAAATCTAACTCTGTATGACCCTAACAATGCAAATACATAAACACTATACTCTGAAATACTAAATTTGCATTTATTAGTTGGCTTCATGGCTGTCATGCCATTTACATACCAAGTTATTTTCAATGTTCTGAGGAATGAGTATAGTATGGTAATTTATAAGTGCCCAACATCGGTCCTTGTGTGAGAAACTAATATATCACGCAATAGTAGTAAACATTAAAGCTGACAATATAAGCGGAGAAGTTGGAGAGATTGATATAAGTAAATGATATTAGATGAAGCATTTAAATGATTCATCTATTATGTCTAGTTTAAAGACAAACAAGAAAACAAAGTGAGTCACTTATAGATTCACGATATACCTTCGAGCGTGTACTGGGATTATAATAGTCCTCTGTGTAATTCATCTAACAAGACAAATGAACCTTGTACTCAAACAACTAATACCGTATATTGAATGATTTATTTCTGGTGTCTATCCTTTGTTTACACATAGGTTAGAGTCCATCAATAAACATCTTTTTAGCTATTAAATACATACATCAATCAACGTATATTGATTGTTGTGTAGAGGTATAACATGTTTGCCGAATTCCTTGATCTTATACACTAAATTTTACTATAATGGGCAAAGACAGATCCTTGAAATGGCATCGTCCTCATTTTTAAACATGAAAAGAAATTAAACTCTCTTTCCTTTGTTGCCAAGTGATCCAGTTCTGAAATATTTTTTATAAACAAGTATAAGTGATCAATCGTATATTCAGACTGAATTCTCCCCGCTATAGAAATTTAATTTACAAGATTTAAACCTCTCAATTTCAACGGCATAATATATGTTTTTGATGATTTCAATTTTCAATGGTCTAATCCAAGCATGGTACCAAGAGGGTTCAAATTAAAAAAGCTTAATCCCTCCTTTCAGTTTCAAAACCAAAAGGCAAAGAAAACATGCACTCCAGTTCGTTGTTATTACAGCACAACCCCTGCCAAGCGTACCCTATAGAAGACCAGGGGTGCGAGAAATTTAAGTCGGCCAATGAAAATATTAGTTCGTATTGTTCTTTAAAATATTTGTGGTGTATAGTTATTTTTGAGAGGAAAAGGAAAACGTTATTGTACAGATTTGAAGCCTTTCGTGTGAGTTCCCGATCACCGTGCTATGTGAAAATGTTCCTATATCTATCGGCCTAATGTTTGGGAATCACAACGTTTTTTGTTAAAACGGTTACCACTTGAATACACATATAGTCAGTTCTTTAGAGGAGAGGTCATAATTAACATGAATGTGTTTCGGACTATTCATCGTAAAGCTGCGTTCCCACCAGAGCGAATTTTCGCGCGAATTTCCGCGCGAATATTCGCACGAATATTCGCACGGATCAAATTAGTGTTATTTGTATTAGATCGTTCCCACTATGTAGCGGTAATTCGCTTTGCATGGCGAATATTCGCTAGCGAATTTATAAAATCGCTCTGAGGAGCGATTTTTTCCAAAATTCGCTGCGAATTTTTTTTGTTGACCAATCAGGAACAAGGGTGTGTCCGTGTGGGCGTGGCTAAAACGCTGGAGGAGATATTTCAAGTGTGTGCCTTCCTCGCTTAAAAATGGCGTCGATGAATGTGGTGACAGAAACAAATCATCGGGAAAGACGTCTTTATTTGCTGTTCCTCCAGAGATTACAATAACCATGTGAAACAGAACTTAACGTTGGATGATTTTGAGGAAACACATTGTCAAAACGGTAAGTGAGTTTTACTTTTTCAAGAGAAGAATCATGTTTTCGTCGTTCATGTCAAGCGTGCTAACTCGATCATAACAGTGTCTATTTTGTGTTGCACAGTTCATCAGGATAATCTAGCCCAACGCTCCGGCGAGGCTTTGTGGAAGTGCCCGTAGTGCCCTAGTAAAGGCTTGAAGACCCATCAGAGCTGAGAGGGTTCACAACTTCACAATGCCAGACTGAACTAGGCCTAGGCCCTAGGGCCCTAGGCCTAGGCCTAGGGGAACAAATCCGTGAGAATGTGGTGTATAGGATTGTATGCGACAACAAGGTTATACTAGTCTATAGAATAGGCTAGTTATAGCCTTTATTATTTTGTTCGAATTTTAGGACTACCGAGTACGGCGTAGTGAATCTACACGCTACGGACTATGAATATGAATGATGCTAGGCTAGGGGCAGGGCTATGCTAGCCTAGCCCTAAGCCAAGGCCCTAACTAAGGTTAACGCTTAGGCAAAAACAGCGTAATGAACTTATGAACAGACTAGTTAGGCTACTACTTTTTTTAAACTTTAGTCTAGACTTTTTAGTCCCAAGACCAAGTAAAAGCACTAGACCTAAGTAACAACTAGAAAAAGAATGTAGACTGCGTGGACTAGTACCACACGGTCAACTCTGTCTAGGGCTAGGCTTATTAGTGTGCTCGATCTTGAACTCATATAATTCATCTTGACTAAAACTATAAGTTCTAGATACTAATCTATTAGTATTAGTTTACTTGACTAGGTTAAAAGTAAATCTAACTAAACGGTTAAACCAGGCTAAAAATTTAAGTAATTAACTAGTCTAGAGGCTAGAGCTAGAAAGTAGAAGTAAGTAATTGGTACAAATTAAAATAGTAGAACCAAATTATGAGTTTGGATGGGATTTAGATTTGTTCTGACATTTTTAGTTTTAAAATTCAAGTTTTATGTAAATTAATATCGAATTATAATTATAAAACTAAAACTAAAGGCAGCCAAGGGATCGTCAGGACTGGGCTGTGTCAAACAATGCGACAGTACAGTACACTACTCACTAGAGACATGTCACATGATCATGGATAAAAATAGTCTATGAAATAACTGTAAAGTGTAATCAGCGGTGTGCGCCTGGTTACGTTGTGAAATACCTAACTTAAGCCTAATTAGGCTAGCCTTAGCATAAGGGCTGAGGCTCGGGCTAAAAATAAAGCCATTATTATATAACTTAGTCTTAGATCTGCATACCTACATTGATTATGATATTGCAATAGGCTACCATTGACATTGGACTAGCCACGACAACTTACAGGAATAAAGGAATAAACTAGGACGGAGGTCTAACAAAAATTAGTCTATAGTATACTGTGCCCCCTAATTAGAATACTAATAGTAGTACAATCACTAGATAAATTTAGGCCTATATCAAAATCGTATTCTTCTCGGTGTAGACTATGTCGAGTCTTAAGAGACAAAGCCTAGATAGGACGACCACATTTTACATTCTGCATCTAAGTTAAGCCTATTGTCTACTGTATCTAGCACTCGGTACGGTATCATATAATTATGCATAATTATGCAGCGCATGATTACAGTGCATGTTCTAAATATAGATTCAGATGTTACGTTTTAAATGTGTGATCAGCTGATTGATCAGCTGTTTCGGATGCAGTACGCGCACAATATATGCAGTCATTCACCAGTGGTTTCACCGATTGTATTATGCATGCCTAAGCCCTTACAATAATATGGCTAATTACAGTATGTTGCCTTTTATGCTGACACTGTCTCTACAAATATGTTTTGATATGTTGATGTATTGGTAGTCGTTTTTTTCATAACATTATACTAGGCCTATACAACAATTGTTGACATGAATCATGATACTTAAAGTTACTACTTTGAATTAATGTCAACCATGGCGGCACTTTTTGTTCAGTGCAGTGCTTTCCTTTTCATTGAGGCTCTTTTCCATAGATCTACCACACCCGGCCATGCCATGTATTTTTTTATTTATTGAAACCCAAGGGCATTTAATATTCATTCGTAGGTGGGAGCATTCCTTTATTTATGAGGGTTTGGGGAGGGGGTATTATGTTACAATATATACCTTATTATAGTTGGTCAGCAAGCGTATACTGTAGAAAGTAAAGATGCAGATACATTTATAATCTGAAAAAGTGGCGTAGCGTGGTCTGACTTGGGGTGGGGCACACATTATTAACATTACATGATAATTGTGCTTTCTTCACAGATTAACCCTTTTGTCTTGCTTGTGTGTGTGTGTGTGTGTGTGTGTGTGTGTGTGTGTCGGGGGGGGGGGGGGGGGGGGGTAGGGCCCGGGGCTCCCTGAATTACGACATTGATAGGAATTGGTGATTTGCTTGTGACCACCATGACCAATAACAATGAATATCCAATATATGATTTGGTTGCCTGATTGGAGCAAAATAAACATGAGATCAATAAAATGTTTATGCTACCTTAACTGCTACTTGTCAGTGTTGCAACACTAAATAATAAAAGTCTTACTTATCATACATGTTCCCATACATTACACACTATCTATTCTACAGATCAAATATTCTTTTAAATGGTTATTTGACTTGTGATGTCGTGATTATGAAAAGGGCATTATTTTATAAAGTTTGATATCTAGATTAATTTGTCAAACGAGTGCATGTAATACAACATGACAAATTAAACTTGCTATTTGTTTAATTAAATCTCATTTCAGGACGTCAGGATTGAAGCCAAGCAAGCAGAAGTCTCAGATACATACAGGGTTCATCACAGTCCAGCGAAGCAGGGGTATTGTTATGTAAGTTTTTTTTCTATTTCATTAACCTTTTTACAGGGAACATAGAACAATAAATTGGCATATTTACAAAGCAAAAATATTTAAAACACAAAAGAGAGAAATATTTATTTCATCACATTGAAAAAGACTATTTCATACAAAATTTGTACCCAGCTCATATTTTCTCTCTTCTTTGTATATTTTAAAAATGTATATAAGAGTATGAAAGAGTGAATATTGTTCTGTACATGATGTTCTTGGATTGAGTTATGATAATCATAATAGGTTATAAAAGGGAAATGGGCAAGTGTTCCACATTTGAGATGAAATGTTCCAACTTTTACAATGTAGTGGGGAGTATGCATTTTTAGAAATCAGTCTTGATTCCAAAATAAAAATGAATGCTTTCACTGTGTCCATGTATTTGTTGCAAACACGTAGAAAATTGTGTTTTTCTTTCATTTCCATTTTTAGTTTTGTATTTGTATTACAACTCATAACCTTTATGTGTTTGGCTTAAACAATCATATCATAGCATTTCAAAATGATTTTCTGTATCAATGATTAAGTGCGGTGTAATTAATTTAACATACCAGTCAAATTTAATTATTTATTAAATCATTTTAGTACTGTCCTCAGCCTGGAATGAAATAAAAAGTATATATAATGAAGCTTTTATGACCAAATTACTATCAAGCAATCCATCTTGAATATTAATGTTGTATCTTTGAATTTAATCAATCTGAAAAACGTTTAAATGATTTGTATCTTGTATTATCATTTTACAGGTACAAGAACAAGAACCATGCAGCCGAGCTGAATGACAACTTAAACGAGAAGGTGATTCCGAAAAAGCCCAATTTGGCCCAGAGCATATCATATCTTCATCACAAATTATAAGAAGAAAAGACATTAAGAAGGGGGGTGTAAGGTAATTTTGAGTACTGGAATCATGAAATGCAAGGAATAAGATTATTCATTTGATTTTCCAGAGCATGGATATACAAACATTTTAGTTTATAATGATCTATGAAGAGACCAACATGGCTAGCTACAGGAGAAGGGCCTGGCCCAAAAATCATTTTCTACCCCCACCCCTCTCCCCATATAGCGGCCCACCACCAATAAAATCATGCTTGATGGAAAAGCGGTGTATTTTCCAAGGTAAATATTAGTATTTTCGGCCCTAATGGTTATTTTGTATTATATTTGTATATTGGGCCAAATAAATTGAAGATTTTACGTTAGTTACGCCTCGCTATTATCCCTGCTTTCGACATAATTTTTTTGGGAGGAGGTGTTTCCTCTTTCTTGCTTGTGTGTAAAAACCTGTGGCGACAGCATCCCCCCCCCCCCCCCCCCCCCTCCCCCGTTGCCTATTCAACTTGACTACGTGAATATTTGCAAAACTTCTGACAGAAAATTTGATTGACCGGTTATTTCTATTGGTCACCATACCTTCAGCATTATTCTCACAGTATCCTATTTCGGCTGTCTATTTACAAGATAATTACAAGGTTTGAGTGACAAATTCCTACTTTATTCAAACACAATTGACGTATCTTGGATTTCTTATAAGGTACAATACAGAGCTAAATTGCTTTGGATGCTAGTCCAGAATATGCTGAATTCATTGTCTTAAACCCCCAAGTTTTGCAAATTGATCCATTTCTTGGAAGATATTCGAGTGAGATCAGATGAAATAACTGACGACTTTACGATAATGTATAGCAGTATTATCCAGGATTAATACATTATATTCTTGGTTTATTTGTCACCATTTTGTCTACTGAATGAAAACAATCATCAATTCATGAATGTGTATTAGGTTTTCATAATTTTATTATTAAAGTAAAATTGCTTTTTGTATAGCCATAACTACTTGTAAAAGTTGTATTTGTATACATGTGTAATTCAAATGACCTTGACGTATTACTGTGTTCATTGATAACATTGGGCATCTCCCCTTTCCCCTATATCTTCTCTCTTTAAAGACTACCTTTAATCATGTTTGTTTTGAGTTTTTTTCTTGTTTGTTTAAGCCTACGTGTATTGTATCATTATGCATGGATACGCTTAACTTTGAATATCTTAGGCACGGCAACACTACAAGCTTTCAGCTTATAATGCCAGACCATTGTGTATTCTTATATCGACAGTATAACATTTTATCTTATGTATGAAATTGATCGTTGTGAGACGTATAATAAATAAATAAAGAATTAACATTTGTATACACAGATTGACAGGCATGTGTAATATCAAGAGTCGTAGAGGTTAACATACTGTAGCGAGTTTATATTATACCGTTGCAGACATTGTTCTAAGTTCATAAATGTTTTTTTTTTGTTATCCCGAGAAATGTTGAATTTCTTAAAATGTTTGTAAAATATGATGAAACACGTACGTACACTACGGAATAACTCAAATGCTATCAATAATTACACACGTTGTAAAATACAGTTGTGCAGATATACAATCATCCATGAACTGACCCCATAAATGTATTTGGATTAATTTTACTCTTTTTGTATTCATGTACCACTTTTTTCTTACTGCAAACAATACTGCAAAGCAATACTACAATACAGGAACAAATTAGATGAAGAATAAACCTAATTGTGCTTTTCGCCATGATTATGACTGAACAACTTGTTGATGAGTGGTAATTCATGATTGTTTTATGTTTAATGTATGAAACCGATGAATACAGGGTGGCCCCCAAAACGGAACGGGGTACTCGCCATAATTAAGAAACATGATGACTCATGTTCATCACGGGATAAGGCATGTTTTTCAAAGAAAAATGATAAGAAGAAGAGTAGATTTGGTCAAGTAGTTTTTGTTTTAGGACGTAAGTAGTTTTTTTCCCGTTTGTTTGGGGGCCACCCTGTATGCACCAAGAAATACATGCAAGTGATTATGATGTGAACTGCTTGGGTCGTTGTGTGTGAGTGTGTTTGTGCATGCGTGCGAACAAAATGTAATTGGGTATGCGTATGTGTGCGTATGTATTTGCACGTGCGTGCGTATATACGAATGTATGGATGTGCATGCGAATGTGTATGGATGTGCAAGTGTGTCCGTGTGTATTTTCTGGAAATGTGCTTTATGAGGGCGTGTTCTGTATTGTTGTAAAATATGTATGCGTGTGTGTGTGTGTGTGTGTGTGTGTGTGTGTGTGTATGTGGTAGTACTTTAATCTGTGTGCGGGTTTGTGGGGGTCGGTGTTTCTCAAGCTGACGTCGCAGAAAGAGGAGTGTGTACCTCATAATCTGTCCAAAATCAGATCAAGAACTATTGTTTGTACTGTCGTTTTTATACCAAATACTATGTTATAAATCGTACTGATTAGCAGCTATATGGTCTAAATTAATAATAATGTTCAATCATTGTGAATGTCAACAATACACATCATTACGATAATGAAGAATAATACACATTATTGATATTCGATTGGCAATTTGTCATGTATCGCAAATCTGTATTATTTCTTTTAATCATAGCTGTATCAAATCAGATAATTAGATTATATTATGTTATAATTAGTACCAGTTGCTTTAAAAATATAATCATTACTTGTTTCTGAAGAAGATAAAGCCAGACACTTCACATTATACTATTTGATTTGCCCTGATCTTCGTTGTCAAGGACAACGTACTAATTTGCATATACCCGGCGAATATTCGCTCTAGTGGGAACACTTTTCCGCCGCGAATTTTCGCAGCGAATATTCGCGCGGAAATTCGCGCGAAAATTCGCTCTAGTGGGAACGCAGCTTAAGGAGCATTAAATGATACAAACAAGCATTTCTTTTATTTATTTATTGACTTATTTATTTTATTTCCAGGAAAAGAGTAACAATGACATACATGTATGAATGTTAATAATAACGCATACCTAATATAACAAACAAAGTATGTGATTGATCAGAGAGTTCCTCCGATGGGTTTTAAAATAATAAAAAAATTAAAACAAATATTAAACAAACAAATCTTGTTACCTTGAGGATCCTGTCATGACTGAGCTGTAGACTGTACGCAATCTCCTTCATCAGTTTATAGTTGGCATACTCGTAGCACTCTTCCTTGGCGCGGTACGCCCTCCTGTTTAAACACACTCGGACATCTTTAACTGCTGGTGTCACCATCTTTAACGCCACATCCTCGCCCCGGTACTGGCCGCTGAACACCTAAAATTTGAATGAAACGAAAATTAAAGATGAAAGTACTTGTTATCAATGTTATCAATCCCTTTAAACGTAAAGTTCCCCACCCCGGTACTAAATTAAGTTTATAATATTGGTAATCAGTTAAAAGTTATCACATTCTAAGCATTCTTCCTTGGCCCGGTATGCCCCGCCCCCCGGTCAGACACGCCCAAACCCCTTTAACCGCTAACCTTAATGAATATTTGTGTGAACAGCGTGTCTAGCAAAAACGCTTTTGAAGTTGTTAATTTTTTAAATAATAAGATATTATGTTATCATCAATAACATGAACATTTTTTTACAAGTATTGTCAAGTATCATGATTATAGGAAAGTCTCAAAAATATACCTCCTTGGTCGTACCCCGCCCGATCGGTTCTCTACCCTGCTGTATGCGCGCGATCTCCCTGCAGTTCAGCAACCGCTTGGCGGTCGTGTTCGCCTGAATCAGGTTGGGATCGAAGTCGGTGGATGGCTGTCGCTCGAGGAGGTCGAGATGAAAGCCGACCACGGCGCTGCAGTGGTTCAGCATCAGGATGAAGACGACGACGTACACGGCGATCAGCCACTGCGACCTGGGTTTCGCTCTCTGGGGCGTCATGAAGAATATCTTCTTGAAGTTGTGCATTATTCTTCGATGTTTGTAAACATATATATAGTTCAACTTTATAGTTTCTCTGTGATATCTTCGGTTGAGCAAATTAATTATTTTTGAGGCTTCACTGAAGTTCGCTAGACCTCCTTTGTTGCAGAAAACGTTGACTAATGAGAGGCGTCAGATGTGAATGTCCTCCTTTATCAGTCTGCTATCATCCTCTGTGTCGGAAAACGTTCTTTCGTGAAGTGGTATTTAAGTGGTAAATCTGGAAGATAAGATGGACAGAGCAAAACGTATATTATACCATGATTAGTAAAACGTTAATAATTATGATATTGGACGAATACCATTAGAATTACAATGTGCTGATCATAAAAAATGGAAGTTTGACCTCTATCCTGAAATGGAAATTTAAATTTCTGTGAGTTTCACATCCGTCTATCTTCAAACATCCACCATATACACACAATACGCAAGCGTAATACACGTTGATCGCTCCAAGATTATTCCATCCTATTAAATACAATATTGTCGAGAAAAAAAACCTAGGAATGCCGAAGTCATCCAAATGTCCAACAGAAACGATTGTATATAATAAAGAAAAGAGTCTTGGGTGTTGGAAAATCGAAAGTTTGAGAACTCCTTAACTTACTGCTGAGCCACAAGAAAGAGGATTATTCGCGGGTAAAGCTGTAGCTATTATAAGTCAATGCAAACTGCTACTAATAGTCTATCGATTGGGAAGCTGATGAAAGCTGTTGAAAATGGTCTATCGATTGGACACTCGACAGAACACTAAATATTGCATGGCTTCGTCAAAAGCCGTCTATTGAAAGATTAGACAACAATGGTTAAAGTGGCTGTCTCGCTTTGAAATCAACTTATTTCCGCGACCCTATTGCTTAATCCCAAAAAACTTAAAGTCATGATAGTAGTGTAATGGGTTTTAATTCTATGGGGATCGACAATCTAGGAAGAAAGGGATTAATTACAGCACGTTGCGGTATTGTATTGTACATGTGTCGGTCAATTAATGTATGGTCTTAAGTGGTTAAGTTCTAGGTAAACACACAAGTCCTTATTGTCGGCTAAAGCGCAGCCAGATATAATAATTGGTTCAAAGTCGATTATAATAGTGGTGCACTTTTCTTCGAGTAAAGTAGTTTCTAATCCAATTAATTGAAAGTACGTTAACAAGAAATATAACGAATAACCAACCATCTTCCAACCATATGTAAGAAAAATATAACTCCAGTGGCATTAATAGAAAATATAATGACATTAAAATATTTTGAAGGAAACAAGGGGATCTCAAACAGAATAAAATTCCATAAATACAATGCATAGTTGCCATAGAACCGGAATTCAGATGAACCTGGAAAATAAATAGCAATCAGCCTTCGAATGTAACGAGTCTCAAAACAGTCATTTATGATTACACACAATTTAAGCAATCATGTAAATGGAAACTAATGTATACTCGAATAGAGACGCCCGGATTAAATACAATCCCAGATGCAATCCTCAAGTGATTTGGGTAAAACAGTGTATAGAATAGTTGAGTGAGAATAAATATCAATCAGCCTTCGAATTTATACAAGACACAAGCATGACAAGACTTTATGATTTCGAGTTTCCGCCCAAAAAGTAATCGTATTAATGCAAACTAATGCTATTGTACACGAATAAAGAGGCCTGGATTGAAGAAATGCATTCCGCTGGTAGGCCTACGTTGGTTAGAAATATATTGGTGTTTGAAGAAAGTGACGGGATTTCAACCAGAATGAAATATATTTTAAAACTACAATATATATACCTACTTAGCATGCTTAGGACCTGGACTTGAGTTGAGTGAGATTAAATATCAATCCTTCGAATCCAACAATAAGTGAACATTAATATATTTCCGACAAACTAATGTTACTCGAAAAAAGACGCCTCTTGTGAGTTGGATGGAAAGGTATTTGTATACCAACATACTTTAGACCCCGACTTTAGTTGAGTGAGAATACATATCTAGCGATGATCCTTCGAATCCAACAAGAAGTAATCATTAATATATTTTTGACAACTAATATTACTCGAATAATTAAGATTTAGTCCTCTTGTGAGTTGGATGAAAAGGTGGTGTTTGAAGGAAATTACGGGATCTCCAACAGAATAAATATCCAGAACTAAAATGATAAGGCGTACCGTTTTTAGAGCCGGACTTTAGTGATGAGTGAGAATAAATAGCTAGCAGCCGTCAAATCCAACAAGAAGTTATCATTAATATATTTCCAACAAAGTAACTAATATTACTCGAATAAAGTCGCCTAGATTAACTGCAATCCTCTTGTATGAACAAGTTTGAATGAACAAGCGATTGAAGGCAATTACGGGATCTCAAACAGAACAAACACCAATAAATTCAATGTATACCTTCTTCAAAGTTCAGACCAGAGCTCCGAATCGAAGACGACGCTCGACTTTATGATTCCGAGTTTCCGACGGAGAGTACTAAATCACATTAATGGAATCTAATGTGACTCCAATAAAGTCGCCTGGATTAAACACAATCCCTCTACTTAAATGAATCGAATGAAGAACCAAAAAAGTGCATGGTGATTGAAGGAAATGACGGGCTCGTATTTTGGTCGTAAACAATCACTTAACGTGCCAGGGCGGAGCAAACAAACAAGTCGGATCACCACTGAAGTGGGACCCTGGAGGTAACCCTTTATGAGCATCCCTTTCAAACAGTTCCCTCCACTTGAATTGCCGCTAATTAAAGGGCAATGAAACCCAAGCAAAATGTTGCTTTCATAGTCTTGAAGAGATTAAGAAGAATAATCTCTGAAAGTAAGAGCATAATCGGGTAAGAAACAAGAAAACTACGGCTCTTTGAAGATGTCTATTTATACCTATGGGGAACTCAAATTGGCAACGCACTCTGATAAGTGTGTGGACAACTCCCCATATGTTTTGTACACAAATATTCCCATTTTTACAGTTTTCTTCATAGTCACATTTTTCCATTCCCCCAACTCATGATTTGTTATGTATAAAAGCATTCTACAAAACATATGTTGAACTCGAACGAAGGGTAAACATACATTTTGAGAAAATTGAACAAAACTGAATTTTGTGTACAATATGTATGGAGAGTTGTCCACAACTTGCCAGAGTGCGTTGCCAATTTGAGTTACTCGAAGAAATACATGACTCTTTTCAAAGAGCCATAGTTTTCTTATTTCTTGACCGATTGTGCTCAAATTTTCAGAGACTATTCATTATATGTAGTGTCTTATAGTGTATACAACAATTTGTCTGGATTTCATTGTCCTTTAAAGGGATCTAGTTGCTTTGTTGAGTGGTGACACATGCACAAACTGACGAATGTTGATCATACAAAGTGTATTACTGTAATCTAATACATCCACTGAGTGATCTGTGAAATTTACATGGCAGATGAACGCCATTATGACAGAGGAATGCCCAGGTCGAAATTCCCATAGAACCCAAACCCATATAGGAAACCCATAGGCCTATTGGTTTCTATGGGTTTCAATAGGGAAAGTGGAACATGGGTTTCTATGGGTTTCCTATGGGTTTTGATTCTATGGGAATTTCGACCTGGGAAATGTCTATGGGTCCCATAGAAACCCATAGGAAACCCATAATAAGAAACCCATATAGAGACCAATATGATTGTCCTATATGGGTTTCCTATGGGTTTCTATGGGAATTTCGACTTGGGTGAGCGCAAATACAATATATGATATTTTCTAACTAATTGCAATAACTGTGTAGGCTACATAGTTGAAAGTCTCCCATTATCTTTATAACTAAAACGAAATTCGGAAAAACCTGCTCAATGTTCAATGCTGTATTGGTAACGCGAACGCAATGAGGAACTATATAATATGTCAGAACCGCTTAGGTTCTAAGTATATATATATTTTTGTAACGATGTTACTAGATCCCTTTAAACCATAAGCCCAAAACAGGTCTATAGCGTTCCTCAATCGCGTGAATCGTGGTGGCTAAATCGCTCAAATTAATATATATCTCTTTTCTGTGGCCCTCCATTGTAATCTGAAAATTGACTTCCTCTCCGTCAAACCACAATCATTAGCGTTCCAAAACAACTTTAAATAGCTTTGTGGTTACTTTAATTTGTTTTCGTTATCTTTTTCATCGTGATCATTTCATTTTGTTCTCACCGAAATTTGAAAATAGAAAAAGTACGATGTAATTTGTGAAAAATAATTCATATAATAGTCGGTTTAGCGATAATTCGTATATTACTGTTTTGTTAACATCACTGGTACATGTTTGTTTTTTCGTAGATAGTCGTTTAACAAGTAATGACAAAATGCCTCCAGCAATATTTAATGTATTTTGGGCATTTAAAAAACACACAATGACAACTTCAACGTGTAGGGTCGGAAGGTTAATAGGCATGATAGACACTAAGTACATGAAGTTATTTGAAATACTCTTTGAAATCTTCCTTTTAGATATCGATGAACATGATGAATACAAAGGAAATAAATCCATAAATCCATCTCTATGATACTGCCAACATACCTACATCAATTTCATGCATATTGATTTTCATATAAATAATGACTTAAATAATTGTCTACCGGTATTCATCATGACTGTATCTACTCAAAAATGAATTTCATGTCTTAGGAGGCAACACCAGCCATACCTATAGTGGATGCAGTAGGTGTGGTTCTCATGTTATTCCCGCGCTTTAGGCCTATATCAACAGCCCTACCATCCCTTGATGAAACGTAATACATTTCAGTGCCATCATGAGGACCTAGACGGCTATAGTGAAATGGTGCCTAATTTCCCGATAATACGTGGAATAGGGGTCGTGAATTGTAGCCACTGATATTAGACCATGGTCATGTGGTCTGGATCTAGAGTTACACGAAGACAAAATAAATAGAAATAAAGGTAAACATAACATCGTAACCACTTTAGGGAATTATTGAACAAATTATATATTATGAATATATCCATGTTGAAATATGATGTGATCGCTTGTCGGAATAGAACACTTGACTATAAATTTACGATATTGTTGTTAATGTTTTAGTTTATTCAATTATTTACGTATTCATTTAAACATAATTATGCATATCTATTATTCATTTAGTTATAGTAGTTATTTATTTGCATACTTTTCAGTGCACTATTTTTGAGATCCCAGATGAAGAGAAAACTATAGTATTATAACTTGAACATTTAGTGCGTTTCAGAGACGAGATAATTAAAGAGAATGGATTGATATGTACTATAAAACGGTTAAAGATGAACTGATAAAGATAGGTTTCTAGTTTTAACTTCAAAGCTGCATGCCCCATTCTCCCACTAACACTTTGTGTCAATATACCTGTACATTATTAAGCCTACAATACATCAACGTTGTAAGTACTAGCGAACAAATACTGCTTATTGTCAAAATACGGAAAGAAATCGTACAAACTATCGTCGTGATGGGTTGTACACTATTATAAGCTATATAAACGGACAGGATATACCTGGGTCTGGTCTTCGAATGGGGCCTTATAGGCATGTTAGGATCATTAGGGGTCGCTTACAATTTGTAGATCTACGTGGACTATTATTCTGAAGAGATATATGACACTGGATCCTATATTAATTATAATTTTACGCATATATAGGCCTAATAAATTATTAGGCATACATTGGGAAATGTGCAGAATAAATCTCGTATAACGTATAATAATTTGATGATATAATTTGACTTATGGAACGTGATCAGCGCATTCGAAATATGTTTAGTCAAAATGTATAATCAACTAAATCAAGTTCACAATACACATCTCTTCTATAAAAACTGTTTAACAATTCCTTTCAGGAAAATGTCTAACTTTGTTCACCATGAGGTATTAAAGTAAAATACTGATTAATTGCTTGCTCGTAAACACAGTGTTATTGGGGAATTACAAAAGTATTTATAACACTTTTATAACGGTCTATTAATTTTCTCAGTCATTTTGCTGATTAAAAAATGTATGGATTTTAATCCTCATATCCATGATCTACTTTCGAGGTACGTATTAGTACATCACCCAGTACTCGCTCGTTGGGTTCCAATATCCGTCAGATGGTGTATTAATAAATGACTGCCTATACTCGTGATGGGGTTTGTAATTATATTTAATGGCATGGTGAGAGAATTGATGTTATCACATTGCCGGACATTCAGAGGGGAAATCTCAGGTTTTTGCGTTATTACAGTCGTACGAGGAGGGCGGGGGCTGGGTGCTCTAGCCCCCCCCCCCCCCCCCCCCCCCCCACACACACACACATGTGTGCACTCCCGAGAGATTTACATCTGAGAACTGGCATCTGATATTCGAGCAAAACACGCTATTTTCAGACAAAGTGCACCTGAAA